>CM061348.1:117500256-117782756 GCA_030867105.1 Liasis olivaceus | reverse complement strand
CAAGAGGAGAAAGAGATCCTTACAAACAAAGATTAATTCCAGGATCTCTTGGTACCGTTTTTGATATCAAACCTTAATACTGCCTTGAGGCTGGATATCAAGGCTTTTCCAGAAAAAACAGGTCTCAACTTGCTCCAGCCAAGATGTTTTCCTTTAACGGGCTTAGATATGTACCTTCTTGCTTCCACAACCTCTCAGCTACTCTAGTACAAGTTTTTTCACTCTCTTGAACAGTGGTTTTCCCTTTACTTGGCAAGGTTTTTTTTTTTCTCTAAACAGTTCACTTGGTGATGGCCATTAAAGAAAAAACAGGCCTAGAAAGGAGCATGAGAAACCAGTGGGTGTTACAGTGCTGAACAATCCTGCAAACATTCCCAAAAGCCATCAGCCCACAGTCAGACTTGGTGACTTGAATACTTGAGGAAGCATCTTCTCCTACATCTACTGGCCCTCCAGCTGTCCCTGACTTGTAATTCCTAGCACCCCTCATGCTTGGCCAGGCTGCCTGGGACTGAGCTATAGGTCACCAGCATCTGGAATGTCACAGATTTCCTGCCTTGGTCATACCTCAGGGGCTCTTCTTCAGGTGCTCCCCCAATTCAAAGGCCTGGGAGAAGAGGCCCTTTTCCACCATGGCCTGCACAGCCTCTCTTCCAGGAGAAGCTCCTTGGGCATCCCCAGCAAAGACCAATTTCTCTTTGGAAATGCTTTGCATGTTTTTATTTTATTGTTATGGCTTATTATAGTAAAACATTGTAAACTTTACAGTCTCACACAAATAAATGTTTGGCCTTGAGTGGAAATGCCAAGAGCCCATAATGTCAAAGCTTTTGCCTGATGTATGCAGCTTGTCTTGCATTGTTGTTGTTGTTGTTGTTGTTGTTATTATTATTATTATTATTATTATCATCATCATTATTATTCCAAGCCGATTAATCATATGTCACAGCTAATGCTGGTCAGTTTTCTTCTTCATGATTTGAGCCTTACCCACAGATTTGGGGACTATAACGTTTGCATCTAATTATAGACGAGGTGCCCAACCATACTGTTGTTTGTAGTTGGGCTGATTTAAGTCTTTATTTGTTAATGGTACACTGTTGACTTCTTCCAAATTTCTGCAGTTTCTGTCAGTGTTTTGTAACCTTTTTCCAATTTCTTATCTTCAACATTACTCTCTCTTAGAATGGCTTTATCAGTAAAGCAAATATGGTTCTTTTCAATGACAGCAATATCTGGTGTGTTATGTTTCAGATATCGATCAGTCTGAATTTTGAAATCCCACACATTTTTTGCTTTATCATTTTCAATAACTTTACCTGTGATTTCACATTCCATTCATTCTTATTGGCTGTGAATATCTTTCTGACTTGATCATGCCTTCTTTTGTAACCAGTTTGTGTGAGTTGGCTGTATCCGGTTATTATATGTTCAATTATTTCATCCTTATCACGTCACAATTGGCATTAATTACCCAAACTGTTTTTTCCCCCCTATTTTTTCCTTTGTGACATTAGTGTGTAGTGCTTGTTCTGGATCATAAAGTACTCCTTCTGTTTCCTTTTTTAATGTACCCTCCTTAAACCACTGTCACATTCTGGCATTGTCCAATTTTCCTTCAGTATCTTTTAAAAAATGCCTGTGGAGTACTTGGGTTTCCCAATTTTCTAAACACATTTCATGCTTTTTGCTTTTTTATAATCATGTTTAGATTCCATCCGTGCAAGTAGCCTTTATTTACAAGATTCTTTCAATGAAGTTTTTTTAATTGTTTTGATGTCATCATGAAGCCCCTGTTTTTCCTCCTCTACGGTTTGTTTTACCTGTAAAAGTCCTTGCTAACCAGTCTGCCTTGGAAGACACAATCTATCAAAATCATTACAAGGGTTAGGACATTATTAATAGTCTTCAATTTTCTGGTTTGTCAGTCAAGATTATCAAGGTCTGTCTGAGTCTGGTCAACTGTTCCTGCACTATATCAAATTATTGGTCCTGCCTGCGAGTTGATGGCTCTGGCTGTATTTCCAGCATTTAGGCTAGACTTTCAGATATTCCTTAATGGCTTTCAATATTCTGAGTTTATTTTTCTCTTTATTTCGTTGTGCAAATAGCTGATGTTTCCAAAGTTCCCCAATATTTATAATATCAAAGGGGCTAGACCTTTGATAGTTGTTTAATTTTTGAGCTGAATACCTTTGTGTGAGAGAATGAATTTCCCTTTCTTTACTTTGATGACTGCACATTTAAAAAGTCTAGAATGTACTGCAATGTCACTTCTAAACATCTGAACAGCATTTAGAATGATTCCAGTTTGGTTTTTGATTTGGTATATAATTATAGGTTATCAGTGTAAAAAGGATAATAGATATCGCCATCATCACCACCACCACCATCATCTAAAAGAGAACTAACATTTGTTCAGAAAATGAATGATCCTCATCGGATATATTCTCGTAATTCAGGAGGTTTTTTTATAGATCTAGATTTAATGTTTATGAAACTCTCCAGAATGTTATAGTCCAGGTCCCAAAGTACTGGAGATCTGCTTTTATCCTACTTCCCCGAGGGAGGTTAAAAAAGAAGGTGAGCAGAGTAGACCACCTGCCTTCCATCAGAGCCAGAGCCAATGAATGGAGACACCTTTTCTCCCCCTCCCCTTCCTGGCTTTTGAACAGCTTCTTCTTCCTCCCCAAGCAACCTGCTTCAGAGAAGGGACCGAGTTCTGAACTGATTTCTTGCAGGGATTGAAATTAAGCCAAGGGCCACATGAACCGATGTAAAGATAGGGCTCTACCTTGACCATACCTGTGATACACTGAGAACCGTGTGGGCTACCTGGTTACTTTTCTGCATACATTTATATTGATGGTAGTGAATAAACATGTTAAAGCATCTCTCACAAATAGAGTGAATGCAAATGTGCCCGCCTCCCACCTGGCTTGTAGAAAATAGGTCAATTGTTCCATCAAGCCAAGATGGCTGGATTGTTGTGGCTGCCTCTTGGTGGTGAGATTGGGTCTTTTTATCATTAGGGTTAATCCTTTTATTCAAGATTCCTAGTTCCACAGGAACACTTTGTAGTTGTTGTCTTTAAATTGATTGTACAGTTTTAATCCCAACCATAATCCCTATAAACCCTGTCAAATAATAAAATAAATAAAGTAGGGTTGAAGGTTTTACCCTCTCGCTAGTGTTCCACAGCAGACAAAATTCTTTTGAAACAAGATCACATGGGTCAATCATTGTTTTTTAGTTCCTTGTTTCAGAAATCAGGCCTATTCCTGCCTGCCCACCCCACCCCCATCCTCTGATCAAAATTTCAATGTAGTGAGGACTAGCAAAGCGTCTTCGTCTCCTTTATCAAGGGATGGGAAGCATTCAGTAGGGATACGGAGCCCTTAATATAACCTCTGAGGAAAACTAACCAAGCAGTGTAACCCTGGGATATGGGAATCTGTGGGGCAAAAGAACAGAGTGAAAAGCTGGGGGGAGGTATGGTGATGGAGACATTTCAAAAGATAAAAGAGAATAAAACACAACTCTTATCAAGTTCAACCCAGTAACATAACTGCGTTGGCTTACAAGGACAGCTTCACATCCAATAGAACTGTTTTTTCTTCTCCTCTAAGTGTGCTCTGTTTCACAATCTTTTCTACCCACTCCCTCTGTTATAAGTGGGTGTCTGCATATGGATAATATTTTTTTAAGAGTGTTTTCTTAAATTCAGGCAGATTTTAAAATGTTGCTCATGGTTTGTGAATGATTTTAAATAGCTTTTCCCTCAGAGGTGAAAGAAAAGATTTGTTACAAGACGAAGATGCTTGTCCAAAGTTCATGGAGGCTGGATCCAGACACAGAGTGAGCCCTTATGCCCATTTCCAAGGGTGTAAACCCCATGGAATTCACAAGTATTTGTTTCTAGGTAAACACATAAAAGAAAGCATGAATCTTATTGAAATCATGACAAACTTGACTAACTTGTCCCACTAGATAAAAGACCCAGATGAACCTGGCCCAAGGCCTACCTGGTCCTAGATTCCGTGCTATATAGTGGCCAGACAGCATCATTCAGAAAGCTTACAAACATTGAGAAGAAGCAACAATCTCCTGTTGCTCCCTAGCAGTTGATGTTTATGGCATTTCATCTTGGGTTCTAGAATTGGTGTGCAGTCATCAAGGCTCTTAGCCATTGATCCTCCATGAATTGGTCTCATACTTTTTTTTCAGCCTATGAAACTGATAGTTGTTACTACATCTGACAGCAGCAGCTTCCATCATATGCTTATTCATTCAGTTAATGGCCCTTTTTTTCTCCAAGGGGTGAAGACTAAGTATAGTTCAGCGCTCTGCCAGTTTTATCCCCACAACTCCCCAACAAGTACATGAGGCTGCAGGATCAGTGACTGGCCAAAAGTCACCCATTGAGTTTCCCTAACCTCTGCACCACCTGGCTCTCATACCACACAGAGCATAAAGTGAGACTTCCCTTTAATTGATCGTACAGCTCCCTAGGTTTAGATTTAATGGGTGATCCCAGGTTTTAATATTGGCAAAACTGAGATCAGTGACTCTCTGTCCATATTTTTCAGACAATGCCCACATTTATATACTGTGCTTTCTCCTTCACCACCTCCCTCTTAAGCTAACAAGGCCCAAACATTGTAGAGACTAAAATGGGATTGTCTAAATGACACCTCACTGAATCTGAATAGAATTCTCTTTTTTGCAGAGACAATGCTGGGTTACCTAAAACAACCTTCCCCAATGTGGTGGCTTCCAGATGTGTTGGGCTCCAGTGCACTCAATCCCTAATCAGCACTACCATTATATGGAAGCTGAAGTTTAACATATCCAGTCAGTACCAGATTGGGGAAGACTAGCCTAAAATTTTTGATGTCCCCTTGACTGCTCAGTTTCTTGGCCAAACAGCAACTGTGTGACTCTGGCCAGCAGCCCTTATCTTTGACCAGTAGCAAAAAAAGCTTCTCCACAGCTGGTGCTGTGCACAAGAGGAAATCACTGCCTTTCCATTCCTAGGAGCAGCCACAAGTGAGAACAAGAGGAAGAGACAAAGAAATATGTCTGCAATGGGTAGCTTGGGCCTTTGGAATGGGAAGGAAAAACATTGAACTGGCAGAAACCCTCCGCAAAGCAAGTGACAATAGAGGATTTGGGCATCCAGGCGCCAGACAAGGGCTTTCACCCTTATGCAGAGATTTCAGCAGATCTAGTTTGCATGCCTAAAATTCCTCCCACTGTGCAGCTATTAAAAATGCAAGAGACATGTCCTCTTTCTCATCTGGCCACCTTCCAGAAGATAAAGCAAAGAGGGAAACATGGCCTAGTCCAGGCTGCCCCCCTCCCCAAGGATGCAGGCCTCTCTGTCTGCAACTGCAGAGCGGCTCTGCTGGAAGAGGCCAACAATTCATCTGGGGCAGCAGTCCGGCTGCAACTGCAGCTGGCCAGACATCTGCCTCCAGGAAGCTTCCAGCAGATCATGGAGCCTTGCTCTTGCTTGTCCCCGGCCTCTTTGAGGCACAGCATCACTTCTCTAAATGCAGAGCCTCCATTTAGCCAGAGAATGTTGAAACATGGACCTCCCATAAATTTGTCCAACCTGGCGTGATGCCTACAGGTTCACTGTGCCAACAAAGCCAAAACTGGGCAGAGGTGCCTACCAGCCGGTTTTATTTGCAAGTGAATGAAAAGGATTCTTTGTTTACTTCAGTGGGGAAAATGGCTGCAGGGACGAGGAATCCCACCTCCATTCTGCTACTGGTCCATAAGCCTGCCCTAAGAAGAAGGAAGGAATCTCCTGCCTTAGTCCATTTCAAGCTGCTTGGTCATTGAGAGCTAAATTTTTCACATGGCTTCCATCCTTAATAGCCTCCCACTTTATGTGGGCCATAAAATCTAAGTTATGCATTTTCTCCAAGTGAGGCTGCACTGGAATTGGTCTGATCAGCCAGACACAATTGTGCATGGCACTTCTCAACTGAGGCCGCTAGCAACTTACAACCGGGTGCATCATAATGCAGCTCTCAACCACACATATGGGGCAACCCTAGCTTGGCAGGGTAAGAAGGCCCAGGGGGATTCGGTACCTCTATCATCAGGATCCTCTTTTTATAGCAGACTTTGCTGGAAGCTGCTAGTATACTGGATTGTTCAGGGAGGTTTTCTGTGCAGAATTAAAATCCACGTGAGTAGGGTTACCAGGCATCCAGCAAAAGGAGGGCATGTCCTCCTTTTTGACCTCATGTCCGCTGCCCAGCAGGCATAGCCTTACCATCAAATATTGTCCAGCTTTTTGAGTGTGTGTGTGTGTGTTTTTTAATTGGACTGTTTTCACAACAGTAGTCATGTGTATTGGGACCTTGTAAATTGTCTGCTTCTTTCTTTTCCTCGTCAGTCAACAGACTCAGCAGCCTAGATTTACATTATTTAATGTATTTCCTAATTCCAGCAATTGGCTTAAATCCAGCCCCTTCAAATCTATGATCACTGTAATCTATAGGTCACATGACTCACCGTACAATCCTATGGTAAAATTTGGAAAATGTGTCAACATTGATTCTATACTATCACTGGCATATGTCCTTGAAAATAAAGATTTGTTGAAAAAACATTGTGATTGAAAAACCAGTTTTTCTGATGCTGGAAAAAGTAATTTCATATACATGTAGGCTTAAGGCAGGGTTTCCCAAAGTGGTCATTACTGACCCCCAAGGGTCAATGGAACTATCCATTATTGTTATTATTGTTATTATTATTCATAGTACTATTAAAGTAATATTAATTGAATTATTTTCACATAATAATGTTTGGAGGTCGATGAACAATCCAAAACTTCATGAAGGGGCTGAATGAACTCTTCACGATGAGCTGAAGAGTTTGGAGACCCCTGGCATAAGGAAATTTTTTATAGTGTTTTGCTGTGATTTTTGTCATGGATGCCAAGAAAGTTAAACAGTGTGTCCTCCTTTTTCTCCCATTTGTCCTCCTTTCCAATTGTCCATGTCCTCCTTTGCCTGTTCAGATATCTGGCAGCCCTATGTGTAAGGCCTTTTTCCAAGGCAATATTGGATTGCTCCAAATAAGGATCATATTTCCAGAACATTTCTTCTTTTTCTTCATTAGCTTTAGTAACTACTGTAATGTTATCAGCAAAGGATGATCAATTCCTATTCTGCCTTCCTTTCACTCTCCTCTCCTCTCCTCTCCTCTCCTCTCCTCTCCTCTCCTCTCCTCTCCTCTCCTCTCCTCTCCTTTCCTTTCCTTTCCTTTCCTTTCCTTTCCTTTCCTTTCCTTTCCTTTCCTTTCCTTTCCTTTTCTTTTCTTTTCGGAAGCAAAGGAATTTGTAATTTTGGCAGGCCTGTGTGATCAGATAGGATTGCTGACCAGAAGACTGTTCTGGTCTTGTTTTGTGTCATTATCAGCAGCCAGATCTGCTGAAATTAGCAGCTGAAGCTTTTTAGGGAATGCAGAATAAACATAACCAATTACTAATAATGGGTTTTAATGGGTTTTAACCGTTTGTTTACTGGGGGGGTTATTTTCAACTACACTGCAGAAACACACTGTTGGTTTAAGGATGGCATATATAAGTGTTCTTCTGAACAGCTCTCTATAGCTCAAATAGCATTAAAGGCACAGGAGCTGAGATGTATAAGCTGTTGCAACCCTATGAAAGGAGCCTGTTTAATCTGGGTAATAGTTCCCATATATACAGCAGCAGTTACCTGGGCAGAAATTTAACAGTCTCCAAGAAAAGGAAAGGAGCTGTTGTCCACCAGCTGGGGGAGAGGGATGGGGAAGGGGAGGATGGCTGGAGACTAAAGATATTCCCTAGGCAGACGGGTTGAGTCCTGTCACTCTTTCCCAATGCCTCTGGAAGGAAGGTGCCAAGTTGGGGAAGATTTCTAGGACCACCCCTGTCCAAAGGGACATTGTTTTCATCCTCTTTCTTTTGACTTCCTTCATGAGATCAGAAGCTGCTGACCTGCCTGGGAGCTGTAATTTGTTTTGCTTTTTTGGCTGGGGAAAAAGGCTTGTCATGTATTTTTTGACTTATTATACAATCCACTTATACAGATGAACAGTGCTGAGAGCAGCTTAATGTACCTATGAAGTAATTTACAATTAAAAAAAGAGTAACTTCAAAGGTATTAACCAACATGTGGGCTCCAAGCCACCCATGTGTTCTGTATACAGGCCCTTTCTTTCATTTTGATCAAACCTGTTCCATCACTTCAGCTGGAGTAGTTGCAAGCCTTTGATCTTGTTATCATCATGACCACTGGTGAGAATGCTACACCATCGCCTTGCATGTGTCTATGATGTCAGTGGCAATGCCTGAATAGCAGGTTTTTGGATTTGAGGTGAAATCTCGACTTCTACTGGAGCCAAAGAAGTTTCTACTGCCAGGGGGGACTTTCAGACAGGGATGGCACGCATTGATTTGTGGCAAAATGATCTCTTTCTTCTTTTTACTGCATGCATTTGTTCAAAGTGGTAATGCTACTGTCTTGTTGTGTTGGTTGACTACTGAAGATGTTAGCTGCCAAATGTGAATTTCCTGATAATATCCCAGATCAAGGCTGCATTAAATGGATACCTTCTCCCCCTGCCCCTCTCCCCATTGAATCTTTCCTAACTAGGGCGATCTTGAGGGGCTGTCAGCTGCTGAACTTCACTGAAACAAAGAAAGGAAGAATCAAAAGAGGTTTATAGGAGGGCGCTCTTACACCTGGGACCCGTTCATAGGATTCACCCTTGATGTCTACAATGTTAATGAGAGTGGAGACTGTGAAACACTCTTGAGTTCTACAGGGTGAAAACAGATGCAACGTTTTAGATAGCAGGGCCACTTTGGAAGTGTCCAGACTGCACTCTGTCCAAAGACACTTCTTTCTCATCAGGCAAGGATCTGACAGAAGGTGTGGGTGCTGCAACTTCAAAGCAGAAAGCAGTTGCATATGTTGCTGCCTGCCTGCCCTCTTTCATCCTCCTTCCTATTAGAGAGTCCCTTTCTTAATCTGCAAAGGATTAAAAAAAAGATAGGTGTGTGAGTGTCCATATGGTACTTTAAATTCAAAAAGATAGACCACCCATCTCGCACATCAATCTTAACAACAGGATGAAAACTCAGGGTGCTCCAACTCATTGATTGCCTTGCTGGCTGCAGCCTAGGGAAATTGACGAGTAGAGTTGTTTGCATGTGCACAGTAGAGACATGATTTTTACATGGCTCCTGCTAATTTGCCCAAGTCACGAGGAGGGCAATGGTGGGAGGGCAGTAGTGAAGACCAGGGCTGAAGCTTTCCAAGGTTAGGAATTCTGATCTTAGATAGCTTCCCCCTTGGGGATGGATTGGGAAGGAAGAAGAGAACTGGAAACTGGATTCCTGTCTCTAACGTGTCTTCAACCTCTGAGAGGATCCTGTCCCTGAAACCAAAGTGTTACAGCCTAAGCAATGGAGAGAGAAGATGAGAAAGATTTCACTCTCAATTTCCAGATGTCAGTGTAGTATATTGTAGCCAAACAGGAAGGTAACCCCATCTCAACACATGGTGGCTAGATGTGCTATGTGCTGTCTTTTAGTAAAGTTTATCTTCACCCCAAAGTCCTGTTTTTCCCCCAGCTATCTTTTTCCCTATATTTACCTTTGAAGTAACTTTTGGAGAATATTTCCTTTTGGATTCCACCTTGTTTACTTTCTGGACACTATACCAACACCAGAAACAATCCTCCTGATGATCAACAACTCATGTACAACAATAGACAACTTCATTAGCCCTGCAAAAGGTTCCCTTGGAGAGGCGCTTAGTTGGATCATCCCACTGATTCTCATGGCCCCTTCTGGCTTTGGGTCATTTTTGCTACTGCAACGGAAGGAAATGTGAAGTGTAGTAAGCTAAGAAATAAAATAAAATAAAATAGAAATGGTTAATTTTTGTCATCTGCTGAGTCTGGGAATTGATTTTCAGTGGCAGACAGGGAGTCAGATGGAAATTCAAAGTCATCCAGGCTCCTTGATGCTTGTGGTAACTAGCGATGCATGTGTAGTAGAGTCCCTGCAGGCTGAAAAAAACGAAACAAAAACCAAGACTTCTCCGTGCAGCTACAAAGTTAGGAACTCCTGGCTTTCAAGTGTGAATAAAGGGCTTCTTGTTTCTGTAGTACCTTATCTAGCTCACTGGCCTTACTGTTAGCTATGCATGTGCCCCAAGCATGAGGTTGTATGGCTTGTTGGTGTTTGTGTTGCTCAGAAGTGGCAAAGGTAGGAGGCGAATTTGCACAGACATCACAAACAAGTTCCATAAAGAACCTCATATACCCTGTGGCATATATCGCTGAACAATCCTTCCACTGGAATGATAAAAACACTGGCTGCAAGATTTGGTTCAATTATTTAAATTAGTATATTTTAAATGTTTCTATAATAATATTATTACTGGATTCAGCTAGATGCCACTTGAGGCATTACTTCTCCTTGCGTGGGACAAAACCCTGCTAAATTTTTGAGAAATAGGAAAGAGGAGCCTTGTGTCAGGAGAGTCTTCTGACTCCTAGGATTTGGGGGCCAACTGATTTGGAAATGTGATTGTAGCAGTGTTCTTTGGTAAGAAACCTTCTAATTATGAAAGAATAGGTGCAGGAGTTTTGTGCAAGGCACCATCAAGGCACTATTGGGATAGGAAAGGAAGCAGTTTGCTTCCTCCATTCACTGTTTGGTTGATAGGGCGGTGGGGAGGAAGGGCCTATTTGATCAGCCCACCCCAGGTGACTGATGGACCCAGTAGGATTCCAGAAGGAGCTTGGGGCTGTTCTTGAAACTCTGTTGCCTAACTGAGGCCTTAGTCTCAGCTTGAAATGAGCAGGTGATGACAGCCTTGGATCGGATTATGCCTGGACAGAATCTCTGCATCCATGGATCCTGTAGAGTCCCTTGGTTTTCAGAGGAACTCCATGAGATGAAGCAGTGCAAGAGACGCCTAGAGCACCTCTGGAGGAAGACAAACACTGAATCTGACCAAGCACAGATGAACTTTTATTAAGGCTTACTTGATGGCTGTAAGAGCAGTGAAACTGGCTTATTTCTCTGCTCTTATTGTGTCCACAGATGGTTGCCCAGCAGCCTTGTTTTGAGTGACCAGGTCCCTCCTGGATAAAGTCACTTTTATCTGCTCAGTGTTGGATTATGTGGGCAGAGTCCATGGAACTGACTGAGGAACAGTCTTGCTTGGTTATCTGGGAAGAGTTCTAGCCTATTGGTCCTAATGAAGTAGGCAAGGTCCCTGGAACTGTGAATCTGGCAACCTGTGTTTTAGAGCCAGGTCCCTCCTCGCTGGTTAAGGCCTCCTGGGAGGTGGCCTGTGGTTGGATCCAAGCTATGGATGCTTCTTTGCGGAAGGAAGTGCTCTACCTGCTTTGAAAGAAGTCTGTCCCTTTCTCAAAGAGCTATCCTTGGATCCAACAGTACTGGGCAATTTTCATCCAGCTTCCAACTTTCCTTTCCTCCCTAACCCTGAAAAGCATTCAGAAGCTCCAACTGGAGCAGCGTGTGCAGTGTTGGATACACCAAAGTTCACACATGTAGCAACTCTGCTGTGTGAGCTGCACTGGCTTTCAATATACTTCTAGGTGCAATTCAAGCACTGGTTATCACCTTTAAAGCCCTACATGGTATAGGGCGAGGTTATTTGTGGGACCATCTATCTCCAGTTCTTTCTACCTGTCCCACCAGATCTAGCAGAGTGGGCATGCTTCAGGTCCCAGCAGTGAAACAGTGCCATCTTGCAGGACCCAAGAGATGTGCCTTCTCTGTCCCAATGCCTGCCCTGAGGAACAGCTTTCCCCCAGAGATCCAGAGATTGGATCTCAAACTGGTTGGCCTTCTGAAAGACTATACAGACCTGGCCTTTCCCACAGTTATTAGATCTGGGTTGTTAGCTAATGGAGCCCAACATTGGTAAATTTGTGACTGAAGGTGATACATAAGGTACCTTAGCCTTGGTTTTCATATATAGTATTTTATATTTACTTGTACTGTGTGTGGTTTTTATTGTTTTGTATTGTGAGCTGCCCAGAGTTATTTGCTTAAGATGGGTGGCCATATAAATTTCCTAAATAAATAAATGAAATGAAATGTATTCTAGCAGTTGCTGCATGAATGGTTGAATAGAAAAGAAAAGCATCTGAGAAAGGACTGGGAGAATGAAGCTTGAGTAGGAATCATGAAGGAAGGATCCCAAAGACTGTAGTTCAGTTTTTGAGGTTTCTTTGGTAAGACATAAATATGAAGAAAGGGAAGGAACTCTAAATGGGGCTAAGCCTGCAGAGAAACATTAATTTTCTAACTTTTTAAAGTAAGCAGTAAAAGAACCCCAAAAGTGATTGAGGTTGACTGTCCCAAAAGGCAATTTTCAGAGTGTGGACAAACTTTACTTTAGTGGAAGACTGTGGTGAATGATAAGATGAGAGAGGAAGAATCCCAAACATTGAAGATGATCACACGCACGCACATACAAAATACTAGAATGGGTAATCATCATCATCATCATCATCATCATCATCATCATCATCTCAGCTTAGTTAATCAATACACCTCTTTCCACTCATTCTTAAGTTGACAGAAAACCATGCCACCATGAAGTTTGTGGTCCCCATTGCTGATCCCAACCCTGCCTCTATTGCCTTTGTTTTGACCCACTGCAGTCACCTAGTTTCCCTCCAAAGTAATGGGTGACAAAACCTAATTTACACACCTTATGGCTGCCTTAAGAGACCAGTTTTGTGTGGTGGTTAAGGCCCCAGGCTAGAAACTGGGAGATGGTGAATTGCCGTAGGCACAAAGCCAGCTGGGTGGCCTTGGGCCAGTCCCTCTCCCTCAGCCCTGGGAAGCAGGCAGTGGCAAACCCCTTCTGAAATCTTGCCAAGAAAACTGCAGGGACTTGTCCAGGCAGTCACCAGGAGTCAACACTGACTCGAAACACACACACACACACACACACACACAAGGCTGCCTTTGGACAATTTCAGAAACAGGGAAAAACAGCTTTTTAAAACACCAGTACAAGTAAAGATGGCTTAAGGCTGTCTCACTCAAAGGCTGGGGATAGAATGAAAGCAACAGCAGGGCAGACAGCAAAAAGAAAAAAGAAAACCCAAAAAAGGAGGTTGCCAGGGCATGTTTGTGTAAGGGAATAAAATTGAATAAAAATGGAATTAAATAAATAAATAAATAAATAAATAAGTGGGAAAAGGCCCAGTGAAAGGCAACACATGTGTGAGTTGCTCAATCCAAATTAAAACCTGACCTATAGAGAGAGAGCCAACGTTCAGTGAGGTGACCCTTCAGCAAGGCAACTCCACTTCCCCTATGTCCCGTTCCATCCAATGCTGTAGCCAGGCTGGCTCTACCGTTAGGGAGACACGTATGCCTCTGAATACCAAAATTACGGTACAAAACTGCTGTTCATACGCTTTGTGTTTTGCTGGAGTTCAAAGGAGGATAGTGAGTTCAACTGCTACGAGGAACTACCAAGTTTATTTGGTACACACCAAGTGACGATTGAATCGGCATGCTACCCTAAGGACTTTACGTCTTGCTATAAGAGGGAGGAACGGCATAGCCTGACACATGTAGGGTCCTGGAGACTGAAACCAGAAATTTTACATTGTACTTGGAATTCAGCCCTCTAGAATACAAACTCTAGAGAGCAAGAGATCGTGATTCTCCCTGAAGTAGTCTGTGTTGGCAGCCACCTTCCTTGCAGGAAGCAGGTGCTGTTGTTCCACATTTGTTTGATTTCCAGGCTGCCTGGAGGCCATCCCTACCACTTGGCAGTGTGAGGGAGCCTGCTTGGACAACAGATGCTTGGGGAAGTGGCAATGAAATGTTGGAGGACAGAGGTTTGTGGTGCCACATACCCTCTCTTGGAGAAGAATAAGCCAATGGAGTGCTTTCAGATGCAGTGGATGGTGCTGCCACTTACTATTGCTGGAGTAAGGTATAACTGCTGGCCCAAATTCTCTGTGTGGAATCTGGAGCTGGAGGGAAGGCCATAATCATACCTTTGGCCAGGTGGACTGCAAGAGAAGAAAAGATTCAGATTTGGGCTGAGGTTCATTTCCTGGAGATCGGCTCCTTCAGCTAGAGTTTTACCTTAGGAAGAGTGGCCAAAGAGGGCTGTGCTTGCTTCTAGATCTTCAGCTGCCGTTCTAAGTCGCATTCCTCCTACAGGCAGACAGAAGGGTTCTGTATCTCTTTTCTAGTACCTATGGGCTGTAACAGATTTCTATCCGCTGGCAAAGCACTTGTAACGATAGTGTTGACCCTTTGCGGTCAGGTGGTAGTGAGCATCCATGCCCAGTTAGGTTTCTCTCTAACTTTTATTGCATTTATTTATATGGAGTTGTGGATTTTCCAGACAAGAGCCTGGTAGCCAGGGTACCTTCTAGAGAAAAAATGCTAGGAAGATGCTGAAGATGCCAGGCCAAACAAGCCCAACATGAGGCCAAGGAATCATCATCTATGGCACTGGCCTTAACTTGGTGCCCTCCAAATGTTGGACCACAATTCCCAAAAGACTCAGCTGGCATGGGAGATTCATGGAGGGTGTATCATTAGGGAACCCATTTTACTTCAAGGTAAGGACCTACATTTATGTTTTTTAGGCTTCTAAGTGATTGTTGCATTGCAAAAGAAACTGATCTTATTGTTCCAATTGCAGCTTTTCAGGGCCAAACTAGACATAATGGAGGCAGGGCACACAAAAAATGGCAGGGGGGAGGAGGGGTTTGAGAATATGTGTCCATGGATGAGGGTTTTTAATAGAAGAGAATATATGTAGCTCAGGGTTGAACTGTGGAGTCCTTGGGGTTCTCTGAGCTTGGTTGTTTTCTTGCAAACGTCTTGTTACTTGGCTAGGTAACATCTACATAAAAACATGAGGGTTTTTATGACCGTTGCTTGCTTTTCTGCAAATCCTCTTCTTCCAGCCAAGCCATGTACTGTATGAGGGAAACTTTACTGCCCTCCATTCTTCTACTCTGTTGCTCTAATGCAGTGTTTCTCAACCTTGGGAACTTTAAGATACATGGACTTCAACTCCCAGAATTCTCCAGCCAGCCTGGCTGGGGAATTCTGGGAGTTGAAGTCCACACATTAAAGTTCCCAAGGTTGAGAAACACTGCTCTAATGTGTTGATCCCCCCCCCATGTAGAAAAGGCTCTGTAGCATTGTATCCTTATCAATTTTGAAAAAAAAAAAGTCCTACTAAATTCAGAAGGATATATTGACAGGGAAATATATATAGGTTTGTAACGTCAGAGCTTAGGAACTCCCAAGTAATAGGTAAACAATTTAGATTTGTCTTTAAAAAAAAAATCACACAGCTCTGTTGTATGCATATGCAATGAGTGTGGGGGTAATGGTTGGGACTCTGAAGCTTCTGGCGCTGACCCAACATAAAGCACTGTTTTTATCCTGTTATTTCCTAGAAGAATTCTCTCAGGGTTCATTACAACCAGAACCACAAGTGGGTTAAGACCCCAACAATATAGTTGCCCAGAGTCCTCTGTATGAGATGGGCGGCTATATAAATGGGATATATAAATACAAAATAAATAAATAAAAATAACTGCAGCAGAAAACAGCAGCAGCCTTTCCCATCCTGGAGTCCTCCAGATGTGAGATTTCAACTCCCATAATTCTCAAGCTGGTAGAGAATTCTGGGAGTTGAGCTCTATCACATCTGAAGAACACAAGCAGGGGAAGACTACATTTTAGATATTGGAATTGTGAGATTCCCACATGGATAGCCATTCCCATATACATGTCCTTTTACATGCAAGGTTCTTGGTACATGTTCAGATGATTGCATCATTTTGTCCCATCCACTTATGTCAATCTGAACATTTGAAAGGTTAGGAGCTACTGCCCACCACATGTTCAAATGTTCTCCAAAAAGTCGAAGGAGGGAAATGAGGCTCCCCCCTCAAGATCTGAATGGCTCCCAATCTGCTGTTGTTTAGAAGAGCCATGAAGACTGGGCTTTACCCAAGCTTTTCCTTCATCTCCATCTGGTCTGACATTCTTGCCATCTTTTATCTTCCTTTTAATTGGCTCCACTGGAATTTCCTTGTTTTGATTATTGTGAGCTTCCCAGAGTCATCGTCAAGTGGCACACAAGTTTGATAGATACATAGATAAATAAAAGCAGCTAAGAGAGGATTTCAAGGTTGAAATCCAAAGCACTGTAGCCAGCACGGGCCCCACTTGTCCAGCTAGACGTTTGGGGTAAACAGGATCAGTATCAGCACCGGGGCCAACAAGTGCATATTGGAGCCCACTGTGGTTAAGGTTCCTCGTAACATCCCTTCTCTCCCTTATTGTTAAAATATATACTCAGAAGCAACAAACTGAGTAGGTACTAGGTACAGATGGCCATGTAGTAGTAGTAGTAGTAGTAGTAATACAATTTTCTTTTTAATAATATCCCAATTCAGACATAGGCCATCTAGGGATATTTAATTTTTTTTTTTCTTCCTAGCGCAAGGCCCGTTTTTTTCAGATCAACTGAATGTTGATCCATTTGGTTGGGATGGGAACTGACTGACCCAGCTTGTCACCCGTGACGTTGGGGACTGAGAGAGAGGGACTGGCCCCAAGTCACCCAGCTGGCTTTCATGCCTAAGGCGGCACTAGAACTCGCAGCCTCCTGCTTTCTAGCCTGGAGCCTTTACCACTACACCAAACTGGCTCTCTCCAGCTAGGCATATTAATAATATCCCAATTCAGACATAAACATAAGTCCAGGATCCGAAATGATCTAGCTGCATTCACTCCAGTTAACCTAAAGTGCTCTAATTTTAAGGGGCATTTCTAGCTTTGGGACCAGGAAGGCATAGATAAAAGCGCGATTTCTGGTGTCCTTGGTTGGACCTCCTGCTTCAAAGAAACTGAACCTCGGAGCAACTGTCAATTCGGGATCAGGCCGAAGCAAGAGTATCAAAAGCCGCCTCCTCCCGCCCTTCTCCAGTGACCACGGCCAGCTGCTTCTCCCGGCTGGGCAGCAGAATGAAAAGTTCATTAAGAAAAAGAGCGCGGGTCTGCTGCCCCTCCCGCCGCGGGCTCTGCCAATGTATCAATCGCAGACGTGTGCCCCCCCCTCCCGACTGTCCAATCGGAGAAGCCTAGACGGGGAGTAAAGGCTGGCGGAAAGGCCAATGGGAAGGGCCGTGATGACGCCCATCGGCGCGGTTTTGGGCGCGAGCTCAGCAAGTCAGAGCTGCCAAGTGTCTCCTACGCGAGCCGGGGGAAGGTGCTGGCGGCCGGGTCGTCCCGCCCGGGCTAGGGAGCGCGTCCGCCATTCATTCCACGACGCCGAGGGAACGTAGCTGCACTCCCACGTGCCTCAGCTGGATCCAGGCGTCCTCTGCAGCCATCCCTTCCCAGCCGAGGAGCGGATTGGTTAGGGAGGAGAGCTCAGCGCTCAAGATCCATGCCTCCTTTGATATGGGACTGCCCTTTCTCCTCTCTCTCTCCCAATCATGGCCAGTCCAATATCCCAGGGAGGTTGGAGGTGCTTCTCTGCAACGCTTCAGCCGGCTCCCTCACGGCACAGACGTAGCCTGGAAAGTCGACGCTCCCCGGCGCAGTTTTCTCCAAACCAGAGTCCCGGCCCTTCTCATCCTCGCTCCAGCCTCTACGCTACCACGTGGGGCCATCCTTACCCATGACGTCAGTGGAGGCAGAGTAGAGAAGACAAGTGTTCAAAGGGACTTTACACACCTTTTGATGCCTTTTAATTATATATTGCTCTTCTGCTTGCCTCTCGTTGTACTAGCCCTTCAGTGGTTATTTCAGGCCCAAAGCTTTGATAGGCGAGGGGATTGACGGCCCATTGCTTGGTGGGCTTTCTAAATTAGGCATTTTGTTTTTTTGCCATTTCCAGGCTCCATGAATAGCTTGCAAAGATCAGGTCGCAGGTGAACTAAATGCATATGTGTTGTTGCAAAAGTTAGTCTGGAAGGCTAATTATAGGTTGTATGGAGGCTTTGTATTTCAAAGAGGCTTAATATAAATTGCATTCATGGAAAAAGGTAGCTGAAGCTGGTATTTTGGAAAGGGTGGTGTGGGGCCACATGGGGCTTTTTTTGAGTTGTTATTCCTTAGTCCTGAAGCAGCAACAATTCCTGACAGTGATTCCTTGTGGTCCTGCAGGCGCTTTTGAACTACAGCTCCCACCATCCCTTACTCTTTATCATGTTGAACATTATTTAGAGAGCCACAAAGTCCCCATCCCTGCACTAAGCAGCGTTGTTTTTTGAACAGAAGAGAGGGACTGACAAGCTGCTTTTCCATTCAACAGGATAATCAAGACAGTAGCTAAAATAATACAATTTAACTATAATAAAGAAATACTAAAAATAAGTGTTTCCATGATGAAGGCTATGGATTTTATTGTGGAAATCTTTGCCTAGAACTGTGGTTCACTCACTGTCCTGGTCCCATCCATACCTATGTATAAACCCCATTGACTGCATTGGGTCTAAGTAAAGATGCCTTGGACTTGACTCAGTGTCGTGCATACTTACTCGGGGGTGATAATTCAAGACTGATACCTAAATCTTAGATGGCCCATCCTTGCATTCAGAGATATCCCTGTAGCTTCCATAAGTTCCATGGACATGTATCCTCCATGGAAGTGTGGATGAGCCCAGTTCATTTTGCCTCCTGGCCTTGGCAATACTACCTTCTTTGTCCAACCACCAGGGGTTTGGGAGAGCATTGGAGATGCTTCTGGAAGTCTTTTATGCCTGTCAACTGTTAATAGGGACTCTAACGTGAGATTATGGTACACACTCCTTAGACTGAAGTTGTGCTATACCCACACAGTGATTAAGAGAAGGAAAGGAACATTCTAAGGAAGCGGCCTATTCTGAGAGTGGTGTATTCTTCACTGGGACTTGATTTTAGGCCACATTTCAGCCTCTCTAAGCCTAGTTTAGAAATTATGGCAAATATTGACATAAATCATACCTTCAGAGGCTGGCCTCATGCATCATAATAAGCCACAATTTGTCTAATCCGTATAAAACACACTTTGGGGAGGTCGAATAAAATACTTTTGGGGGTTCTACAATAGTCTAAGCTATAAAGCATAGTTTAAAACCCTGAGAGCCTGTATTCAACAACTACTGAACGAGCCGTAGTTGGCTGGGATTCCATAACTTATTAAGTCTTAAATCATGGTTTATCAATCAACGGCTAGTTCCCCCCATGCTAAAGCAAGACCAAGCAAGCCATATTATGAATTAGCACATGTGTCCCCAGTCATGAATCAGGGTGTCTGGGGTGGGGGGAGGTGTTAAAAAAGAGAGATGGGGGCTGCAACTGTGAGATTGAAGCCTCCCCTCTTTTTTATCTGCACTGCCCAGATGATGCACATAAACAAGGAGTGGGGCTTTGATTGCGCAATGTTTGACACACACACACACCCCCCCCCCCCCCCGTATGGATCCCCTGTTCTGAATAAACTAATAGGTTTGGGATACTTGCTGTCTAAATGAAGTCTCCATTCCACTTCTTTCTCCTTCAAGCTCTTATTGGGTTATCAGGAAAGTAAACCTGGGTCTTAGTTTGAGAAAGCAATTTCTGTAAAATAAGAAGCAATGGATTATGCTTTGGGGTACAAAAGTTGGGGAAAGCACAAGGAGGATCAGGCAAGGAACTAGTCAAGATGCATGCAACTTCAATTTTGATCAACAGCACTTACTTCCAAGAAGAAATTACTGTTCTGTTCCTTTAGTTCCCTAAGACAGTCATCCTTGCACCCCTGGAATAATTCAATTTGCAGTTGTGAGAGTAAACACAGGTTTAAGCTGCAAGTCATCTATGTTCTGAATATGCATGTTAAAAGGAAAAAAAAAGGAAAGGAAAAAAAAAAGCTGTGTGGTGACATCTGTATTTGTCCAGCTCCTAGCACAATGAGCTGGGTCTCTGCTGGATGATAAAAATTAATTATTATAATGTGATTAAAGACAATCTTCCTTACTGAGAAAAAGGCATTCATTGCCAAGACTTATAAATGCTGATTACTGTTGCTTGTTTCTTAAATGCAGTTAAAAATTAAATTCCATGAATTTGCACGTAGATTAAAACCTCTCTCTGCATGTATGTGTATGCATGCACACACATGCTTATGGGCATAAAGGTATGAATTATGAGACAAATAGACTGGAATCATTACTTCAGATGCATTATGGCATTAGAACTTACATTAAGTTCAAAAGTTTTGGATTTCTGTTCTCTGGGACTGCCCATAAAATAAAATAGTTCAAAAACTCTAAAAGACAACAGATCTAGACTTTGTAAGGGAGGTGGATTGGCCTGAAACCTGCAAGCCAGATCCAATCTCTAATTAGAACCTTTTGTCTAAAGCCTTTTCTAAAGCATTCCGTGTCTGTTTAATATTTAACATATGGGGGGGGGGGGGTTAAACAGAGTTTTGTTGGTGTGCCAGTTCTATTACAATCAGATATTGTTTAGTTGTGATGCAGAGTAAAAAGAAATAAAAGGAAAAGGACAATTTTCTTCTAACGTGAGGAGGAGGAGGAGGAGGAAGGAAGAAGGAAGGAGAGAAGAAGGAGAAGGAGAAGGCAGAAGTAGTACTTGTGGGGGAGGCGGGCTACATAGCAAAAATGATTGCAGCCTTCCTCTACGAGAGTTGACCATTCCACCCCCTCCTCTCCAAAAGAGCAATACAGCCATTGCTGTGCATTGTACGGTGAAAGAAAAGGAAGAGAGTTCAAACAGCAATTGATCTTTATCTCATGGGGGAGGGGGGAGGAAGGAGAGTTTGCAAAGAAAGGGTTGAGTTGATTGAGCAATAAAAGGGTTAAAGGCAGGGAGTGGAGCTGGCAGAACCGGGAGGAGGGAATGCTGCCTGTCCCTTTAAGGTTCCTGCAGCACGAAGAGAATTGCAGGGATAATACGATTGGGGCGGCAGGATCACTTACTTCTGACGTTCCAAAGCCTGGGGGAGTTGGCTAGAGATTGTTTCCCTTTGATAAGGTCCTGGCAACTTAGTAACAACTCGAGAGGCAATAATAATAATAATCTGAGTCTCAGAGCTTCAGCGTGAACGTACACACCAAAACCCCACATCTCCACGGGGAGTAAAAACTCATAATTAGCCCTTTAGTTCAGGTTTAATGCCCGACTCTTACGCTGGCGTCTTTGCTGATATTGCGATCTGAAGAACGGTGGCGTTTATTTCGGCTTGTTTTTCTTTTTCTTTAAAAAAGGGGGAAGGTGTTGCAGAAAAGACGCTTATCTCCCTTACAGGACCGTTCTCTCGGTTGTTCACTTTGATGTGCACAGTTAAACCCACAGCTCAGTGTTTGTTGAAATAGCCCGGAGGACATTTGGTGCAAGGAATGACTGCTTGAAACAGGACCTGGGTTGAAAGAAGGGGGGTGGGTGGGGGGTCAGGAGAAGTGGGGGAGGGATCAGGTCTTTTGATTCCCCCCCCCCCCTTTGGGTTAAAAAAGAAGGGGCAGTGGAGGAAGGAGAAAATCGCCGAACTCTCGCTCTCTTTCCGCTGATATATTTCGGGCAACGTCCTAGTCCATCCGACCCCCCCCTCGCTGCCCCCCCCTTTTTTTTACTCTCAGATGCTGTTGCGAAGCTTGTGAGGAGGTGGATGATAGGGAGGAATCAGCGCAGCGTTGCGGATTACTTTTCTCCTTTCCATGAGAAGGGCTAAGGGAGGTAGATTTTGAGCGGGGGCTGTTTTTAAGGAAGTACCGGGAGCCCGATTACGGAGGGGGCGGGAAAAAGAACCCCACCGACAACTACGGGATCAATGGTAAGTTGCTAAAGAATGTATGTGATTCCTTCAACTCCCCCCCCATCGCTTTGATGTTTTCTTGGCTGTAGCTTTGAAGTTGTTAAGAAAAGCTATTTGTGTGTTTGTTATGAGTAAGCAGACCTAGGAAAAAGACAGAGCAGGGTTTGTATGAACAACCGCAGCATCTGAGCTCTCTCTCTCGCGCGCGCGCGCGTGTGTGTGTGTGTTTAAGGGGGAGATATCTGCTGGCGAAGGAATGGGTCTTTTCACAGACCTCCCCCCGTAAACATCCCGGTAAAGTAGGGAGGAGTTTTGTCTTTGTTTTCCAGCAATGTTTTGTGACTTAGGAAGGAGGTAGAGACCCAGGATGTCTTTGGTTGGTAGGTAGGCTAAGGATGCGTTGGCTCCGAGTCCCTCCTCCCGCACCTCTTCACGTACACCCCTCCCACTTCTGTCAGCACCCTCGATGAACTCCAAAGAGGGCGCAGCGTGCTGACTTTGGGGTCAGTTGTTACACAGGACTTGGAGAAAGCGACTGGGTGAAGGTTTTCCTGTTCCCTCGTTCCTTTCTCTCTCTCTCCCCTTCTCTCTCTCTCTCCCCCCCCCCCCCCCGTTCCTGAGATATCTCAGCAGATCTGCTCCCACCCCCCCGGAATCAGTCGCCATTTCTGGATATTTTTTCTTTCTTTCTTTAATGTTTCCCTGCCTATGCAGGATTATACTCTGGGGACATGGGCTGCAGTTTCTTCTTCTCCTTCTTTTCAAAATCTGTTGATCTGTGTTTTAAAAATCGCCTTCGTGCAGACCGCCTCTTTGATGGACGGCTTGCCTAAGTGGGGAATGCTGGAGATCCAACAGCCTGGTTTGGAATGTCTGCTCTTGTTCAGGTATCTTCCAGGACATCCTCCTCCTCCTCTCTCCTCTCCCCCTCCCTTTGAAGCAGCTTTTGAACGTTCTTGAGAAAAGTTGAGGGGAGCCGGAAACAATGCAGGGAACTTTTATAGGTTTATATGCGCTAGGCGGTGGGCATAAGACGTTGATGGGCACAGTGGAAGCCTGGCACTGAGATGCCCCTTTATTGGAGTTGAGTTTTGAGCTCTTGGTGTGTTTGACAAAGCAGCTGTTTCTTTGATTGGATAGTGAAGTTATGGTGAGCTGGTAAAGAACTTTGGTTGCCCATGCTCTGCTGTGCAGGCTAAGGAATACAGCACAGCCTTCTCTCCATATAGTTAATTCATGTTAAAAATGGTACTTTGCCACATTAAAGGGGGGGGGGGGAATGCATGATAAAGGTAGGGATGGTAATGGGGGGAAATTACATGTAAACAATATACTTTAACCAAATCCATGGATTTTTTTCAAAAGCGATAAGCAACTGGTAAGAAATTCTTCATTTAAAATTTTGACGATGCTGGTCAAGTCTGCCTTTGTCTTTCCAGTTTCTTTTAAACACTTTCTCAGGGCACAGTTCAGAGGAGCATCCAGCATTGTGCTTAGAAGGGTTTCTGGTGATCATAATCTAAATGTTTCAGGAGTTGAAAGGTTGGGGGGAGAGAGTGAAATGGAAACCAGATGCTGAGGAAAGCACGTTTTGTTCTTTGCCTTGAGTTATCTACCAAAGAGGGAGGGAAGCAAAACTTGGAGGAATGTTTTTTTGCTGCAAAATGGGTTTAACAGCATGGGGATCCAAGATTATTCCTGTGACTTCTCAGATGTTATCATTAGTAGGAGGGGAAACCTCATGATGTTTTTCTTTGTGCATGTTTAGACTTTACAGGCAGTGCAGTAAGGAAAAGTTCTTTTCTTGTTGTTGTTTCCAACCCCCACCCCACCCGATCCTCTGCATACGAAAGTTAAAAGTGTGCCCAGAGTTCAGTCTTTCTCTTTGAAAAGCGTATTTGATACTTTTGATTAGTGCTGCAGATAGCTGTGGTTGCCTCTTTATTTTAATGTGAAGAGTTGAAAAGCCTGTTTACTTTTTGTCTTTGATGTTGGTTGGATCTGGTTTTGATTAGATCAATACTTCCCCCCCCTTTTTTTTTCTTTAAGAGAGAAGACTCTGAGGATCCCCTGCTGACTTGAGAAAGAAAAGAGAGAGGCACACAGATTGCTGAGGAACTTAAAAAGGAAAAAAAAAGCTCTACCAGAAGGAACTCCAGGAACCATGAGCAGCGCGGCATTGCTGACTCACCTTCCAGACCCCAGCAGCAGCTTCAGGGAAGATGCCCCACGCCCCCCTGTACCAGGGGAGGAAGGAGAGACACCATGCCATCTGGCTGCCACTTTATTTGCCATGAAAAACCAAAGCTTCAAGGCCATGTCTGTTTCTTCCACACCAAGGAGGAATGAAGATGGTCTTGGAGAGCCAGAAGGAAGTGCATCTCCAGATTCTCCTCTAGCACGATGGACCAAATCCTTGCATTCTTTACTAGGAGATCAAGATGGTGCTTATCTCTTTCGGACCTTCCTGGAAAGGGAAAAATGTGTGGATACTTTAGACTTCTGGTTTGCCTGCAATGGCTTCAGGCAGATGGACCTTAAGGATACCAAAACTTTAAGAGTAGCCAAAGCTATCTACAAAAGGTACATTGAGAATAATAGCATTGTCTCCAAACAGCTCAAGCCTGCCACAAAGACCTACATACGGGATAATATCAAGAAGCAGCAGATCGATTCTATAATGTTTGATCAGGCACAGACTGAGATTCAGACTGTGATGGAGGAAAATGCTTACCAGATGTTTTTGACTTCTGATATATACCTCGAATATGTAAGGAGTGGGGGAGAAAATCCTGCTTACATTAATAGCAATGGACTGGGGAGCTTAAAAGTGGATTGTGGCTACCTCCCTACCTTGAATGAAGAAGAGGAATGGAGCTGTGCTGACCTTAAAAACAAACTTTTGCCCTCCATACTTGGACTGTCCAGTAAGACCTTGAGGGCTACAGCCAGTGTCCGAGCTACAGAAACTGTGGAAAATGGGTTTAGGTAAGAGAAATAGATTCAATTTATTATGGGAGTGTGTTACTTGTTACAGTGTATTGCAGAAGGAGTGTATAGATGAATGTTGTGTGCCTGGTTTAAGTAAAATTTGGCAAAGAGACTCTATTTTATTTTTGAACCTTCTCAATTTTGGCATTTATTTCTTGCTTCAGGGGAGGGCTGCTTTTCTCCCTAATACAAAAAAGGAGTACGTTGTGGTTCTTAAGACCCACCAATTCTAAACCTCTCTTAGACATCAAAAAGGAACTTCAAAGGACTCTTGTTCTTTGAGACATGCATTAATTGTTACCACTTTAAACCACATTAAGAGGAACTGGGAAGAGCACCATCTAGGCATGTGAATGAGTAATGAAATACTAGTTTGCCAACTTCATCCCTAGCTGGTGTTGAAATATGTGGATTACATGTAGAAAATGGAGAGCAATTATGTGATGATGGAACTAGAAAATCCATATTATTATTGAGATAACCTGTAAAACTGAACCAAGTGACTTCAAGAAGATGATGACTCCACACAGGTACTTTCATAAGGAATATCTGGTAGTAGCTTTATCAAGCTACTTTATTAAGCCAAACAAAACAAGCTTAGCTAAAGGGATGGCTCCAGGTACAGGATATTAGAAGGGGCAAGATTCTTCTTGTCAGGAGACGAGATGTGTGCTCCAGGTTCAAAGGAAGCTGTTTGGTACCAACTCAAAATATTGGTCCTTTGAGTTCACTACTTGTCTATTCCAATTAGTAGCAGCTGTTCTCCCAGAATTCAGAGAAAGTTTTCTACTTGGAAGGGGAGAAGTCAGGATTTCAACCTGGGATTTTTTGTGTGCAAAGGATTGTGCTGTATCACTGAGCTTTCCCCCATGAATGGCCTTTAGTCTTTATTTGAATGTGGATTTTTTCCCATTTCAGCATTGTCCTTGGTAACCCCAAGAGAATGATGTGTGCTTTCAGTATTGGCTGATGAAAGTGGGCAAGAATAGTTCATCATCAAGTGGCAGCAGCATCATATAGTCTCTCAGTCATGAGGTGCAGCATACTCTTCTAACATCTTATTCTCCTTATTCCCTCCCTTTTGCCTTCATTAATGAGAATTGGTTGCATATGGAACTGTAGAGCAGAAGGACCTGCTCTCTCTCTCTCTCTCTCTCACACACACACACACACACACGCTCTCTCTTTCTGTATTCTGTCTTGCTTTGGGAGTTTCTAAATCTGGTAAGTATTTGACATCTGGCTTACAGGAATTTTGTGAGTGTTTCTGTGATTCATGGACATCAAAGGACTTCAGGCATCTCCGCTCTTTTCAGCTTGTACCGACCGTGGCCTGCCTCTAAGAGGAGGGATCTTGAACTGCATCTGTTGTGTTTTTTGCTTGACTCTTAGAAAAGCAACAATGTTTGTGGTCTTTCCCAGTGATAGGATTGGAAAGGCAGCTGATTCCAATTCAGCTTTCACTCACAGCAGTACAAATCTGGAGGAGCTCCAGATGTATAAGGAGCGGCTTACAGTTGTTGGCTGTGTACATGACATCCATGTATGACATATTTGTTTCATCTGTTTCATGAGAATGTATGCTATAATCTATGTTTGAACACTCAGTAAGTTTTTCTTATGGAGCCAGCTTTGCTGTAGTTAATATTTGCTGTGACACAAGAGATAATGATCACTTCCACAGATATATTTTTCTGAGATTAAGATAAAGACTATAGAAGGCATTTTCTGCCACTGGAACTCCAGAAATAATAGATTTCAATATTCTATTGCTTTAGTGATTCTAGAATAGGATTTTTTAATGGTTGACAAAACGATATTTGAACCTGTAGCCTCATATCTGATCATGAATATGTTGATGGATATTTGATACTGAAAATATTTACAGCTTTTACATTACGCAAATACATCGTTTGTCTGATAATTTTTAAAGAGGCATGAAACAGGTTTTTGTATCTGACTTCCCTGTACGAGGGAATAGAGAGCTGGATTTGAACCCAAGTTCTAGTCTTGTCACTGCCCCAGGTTTACTGTGCAAGCCAGCCTGTTCTCAGACCAGATTTTTCTGCTATGAAATTGAAATAGTAACTTGCAGATTACTTATGACTGTACCCATATCTCAGTAAGAATTGTTGAGTACTTTGACAATTGGAAGTGTTAGTTGCAGTAGCAATTTCTAGAGTAGGCTCTTACATGTTGTCGAAGGGAGTGAGCTCAAACTGTTCTCTCAGTCTAGAGGTCATCAAATTCTGTTGCTCTTTTGCTTTAAGAAATACTAAAAATCCTGGTTTTTTTCCCACCTGGTAGAAGAATTGCTGCTTTGCATCTCATCTACCTTCTGCTAATGTGTCAGTTTATCAGATAATTATGGAGATTTGGTGTATATCTATTTTTTTTCTGCTACTAGCCTACAACTGTAATGCAAAATTAACACACAACACTCATCCTTATCTGATTTGTGTGTTGAACATATATCTATATATGCTTAATGACTTTTGAGACAAGATAAAAATTTCAAGTGTGGTCCAGAAGACTATTTCACATGTGCATGTGGACTTCCCTGGCATGTGGACTTGAGACAGTTTCAGATTTGTTACTCTGAGCTTCCTACAATGACATTGAAAAACTTGTTGATTCTGTATTCTAGATGATCGTGTGCAAGTTCATGGGCCCAAATCTGCCTTCCTAGGGTATAGCCAATAAGACAAGTTCTGAGCGAAGCTAGCTTTACTGCTGAATAAACTGTATCTGGTAGATTGGCCTTCACTGATCAAAAGAAGCTGCTGGCTGGAGCTTATTTTATGTGCAATAACGAATAACTGAAGCTCATTGGTATCCACAATTAAATGATACCATTATTAAAAGCAAGGAAGGACCAAAGGCCTTGCATGGGCAATCACACCCCCTTCTCAACCTTTTTGGAGAACAGGAGGCAAGTTATATACCTGTTTCCCATAAAGTTATAAATACTGCCGGCATTAAATGATCATACATGCCTCTCCCTAGAAGGATGCACCAGTTTTCACAGTCTGATTTAGCAGTTTCTTGACAAAGCATTCCGTAAGTTTGGGTTTTCACGTTTATCACCGGAAACCTCATGTGTCATCCATTAGATACCATTTTGCTTTCCCCTTCCCCAATCTGTGTTGCAGTGAATTGAAAGTTGGCTACTTTGCAAAGTTTCTCAGCACCTTCTGGCTTGTGCTGAAAATGAAGGTCTGAAGCTTTGTATAAAATCACCTTAGCATTTTAAGCTGTGCTGTTTATTGAGGGCCATTGTAAAAGATCCTGTGAAAGGGTTCATCCCTTGAGTTTCCTGTGCAGTTCAGATCCATTTCTAGCTTAGTGCGTGGAAGGACATATTCAGGTGCCTTGGTCAAGATAAGAGGTAATAGTCTGGTGTCTTCCTTGATGCTGGAGGGCAGTTGCTACCTGATCCTTGAAAATATTTCCCACAGCTCAGTCTTCAAGTGATGGAATTTTTGGTGGCCTTTGAAAGTGCATGCATGCAGAAAGATAGATTGGAGACCTGTACTTCACAGAGGAGTTAAAAGGTAGCTTGATAACATTTGGCTGCAATTAAGGTGGTAGCTTGGCCAAGATCTTGGTCCAGTTTTTCAAAGTAATTCTCAAAACATCTCTAATTGGTTTACTCATTGTATGTTAGATCTGCTGTTTTTGAGCGGGCAAATTTAGGATTTTTTTTCCCAACTGTTTTTAATTATATAATTCTGTGTGAAGACTTCTCCATCCACTTTGTTTAAATGCTGGGGGGAAAAAATAATTGCAAGCTAAGTGTCCCAGGAATTTATAAAACTCTTTTGAGGTACTTACCATTCCTGTTGAACTTCAAAGCAATATTTTTGAAGCTCTTTCTTGTCTAAAATGATGAACTCTCCAAAGTGACTGCTTACACTACTGAAGAGGCTCTTCTTAACGCTCCCATAGGGATGCGTTGTAAACATAACTTCCAGTGGTTGCTGTGCTGGCATGTTTCACATTGCATGTGCTTTAAAAGGAAGGCCTGTAGGATCCCCTTAAAGAGCAGGGCTGGTTCTGTACAGATGGCGAACATCTTGAAACCAGATACTTTACAACAACAAGCTCTGATGGGCCTGGGTTGTGTTAAAACAAGACATGAAACAGTTCCAAGGAGAGTAATAAAAGGTAAAAAGGCTTCAATTGCCCCTGCCCCTTTGGTAAAAAATGAAAAGAACAATGTTAACAGTGGTCTGAAGAAACTCACTGAAATTTCAGAAGCAGAGATGCCTTATTGGAAGAATTGGCTTTGTTTTTAGGTGTAGAATTGCAATTCCTTTCCACCCTCCCAGTAGAAACATTTTCTGTTAGAAACATAACAATCAGAAACAATCTTCTCCTTTTGTCACACTTAGCTATCTCTATTCCTTCCTTCCGTCCATCCATCCATCCATCCATCCATCCATCCATCCATCATCTTTTGGATGTTTTGATCTTCCCACTAAAAAATCTTTGTGTGTTGTGGGAAAGAATACAGTCCCAGATGTGCAGAAATAGCTCCCTCTTTGGCAGTGCTGTGTCCTGCAAAGGTCTGCTTGAGATAGAGACCCAGAAGTTCAGTCCTGCTGTTTGCCATCACTGCTTGAAGCGGAGGGCTGCCCCTCTGTCTGTTTCTCCCTATCTACTCCCACCCTCTCCTTTGCAGAAGTTATTGGAAAGGCTTGTGCCCCCCCCCCACCCCCGCTGTCAGTGAAATGGAGGAATGCAGCCCTGCAGGAGAGAGGAGACCTGCGGTTTGTGACAGAAGTGAGCAAAGACTATCTAAGGCAGGGTTCCTCAACCTTGGCAGCTTTAAGACGGGTGGACTTCAACTCCCAGAATTCCCCAGCCAGCAAGACTGGCTGGGGAATTCTGGGAGTTGAAGTCCACCCGTCTTAAAGTTGCCAAGGTTGAGGAACCCTGACCTAAGGGGTCAAAAGTGGGCAACCAAGGCACATGGAAATAAAGGGACTAAGAATACTAGTAGAAGGCAAAATGATGTTTTTTGTTAAGGCTACCAGGCTGTTCACTTAAATCAAGTCCTGCCACTCTCTGCAAGTGACTCGAGGGGATTTTTAAATATATATATAAAAAGTACACCTTCCTTATGTCTTGGCCTCAAAGAAGAGAATTTCTTCTCCACCCACCCTGCCTTCTGAGCTCCTTGCAGGCAACACTTGATTGGAACAAGTGACTCTCTGAACATTGAATAACATGTACAATGAGCCCTCCCCAGTGAAAGAGAGTTACCAGGCTGAGTTTCTTCCGGATGAGGGATGTGGTCTGGCCCCTCTGAGATCTGTGCTGTGGAATGTTCTGGAAATGGTGTACATTTGACAGCCAGGATGGGGTGGGGAGGTGCCCTTTCATTCATTTTTCAGTATTTTATGGAACAGGCATCTGGAACAAGGGGTGACTGCTTAAAATAAGGAACATCTGGTAAACTTTAGCTTGGATTCCAGGCTTTTGAGAATTGAAGAGTTAAAGGTGGTGCTGTCAGTAAGATCTTCTGAGACCTTCATCTATAAGCAAAATTCCCAGTCCTGCAAATTCTTGAACGCCACGCACCATCTTGCTCTCGGCTTTAGAGTCTTCTCTGTGGAGGGTGTTCATCCAATGCTGGTTATATACTGTATGTAAACATCTTCCCTCTCACGGTCTTGTTTTATTTATCCTTACTGTTTTAATGAGTTTGCAAAATGTTTTAATTCTTGGTTTCATTATACGCCACCCAGAGTCACTTTGGCTGAGATGGGCAGCCATATAAATTTGACAAATAAATAAAAAGCTCAGACTACTGGTGTGACAGTATCCTGTTGCTGTCTCAGATGGAGCTGGCAGGATGACCCAGTGTAAAAATGAAGCAAGAAGGGATGCAAGAAAAATCTCCGTTATTGTGCTTACCAAAGATAAAAAAGAAACTTTTTTGTGCATTTCTCCTTAAGCCTAGGTGAATGAGGAAAGACTGATTTGTACTTATTCAGTCTCTTACTTTCCCATTAGAGCTTCCTGCATTTAGAGGCCCAGCTGCTTTCTCCTGCATCCTCTGAAATTAGATGCTTATCAGCTGATTTTGAAGTCATAGCCTTTCTATCAAGGTGACAGGCTTAGAACCAGTGCAGGAAATAACCCTAAAATATTGTGGGCACTCACTAATAATTCCCAGTATTCAGCAGATTTCCCAAGCACTTTGGACTAATCTGTATAGAATTCCTGTAATATAGGCTGCACAATGAATTATAGATTGGAGGCAGAGGGGGAGCAATATGCATTTAAGGTCACTCAGTGAGCTTGTGGCCTAGATAAAATTTCAGGAAAGTCAATTCACCTCCATAATGGTCATTTGTCCAATGTCAAGCCTTTTTGCCTCCTTTTTGATGAAGAAGCAGTAAGAATATGAACATTTGAGTGTTTTAGTGGGAAGATAGTTGAGTGTTTGGTTGAGAGTGGCTGCTGCCTTAGCATTCATGAATGCCGCCTCTGCCTGCTTAACTAGGACAAAATTAAGGACAACTGCGCACAAGAAGATCTTATTTTGGGGTAAATACAGATGGGATTATGCTTTAAAAATGTGAAGGTGTTGATAGCTACAGTTGCTTTTAACGACAGCTCCCTTTCCACTCTATCTAGACCTCTATCACCTTCAAAATAGCAAGACCTAAAAGGAGGGTAAGTTTGTAAATAGGTATGACATAGTTTCTAAGACCAGGGAGACCAAGCTCAAGACAACCAACCTACCTCACAGGTTTGTTGTGAGGATAAAGTAAGAGTGGAGAGGTTTGAAGAGAACTCCTTGTATGAAAGGGTGGGAAAAAAAGGAAAGTGAGTTTGATGACTCTTCTTAAAATTGTACAATAGTTGGTGCCTTGAAGTCATGGATGAGCAACCTGGTGCCCTTCAGAGATCTGGGACTGAAACTCCCACAATCCCATAATTAGTGGCTGGAGTTAAGGAGAGATGAAATCCAAAAACATAGTGAGAGCTCCAGATTCTCTATCCCTAATTTAAAATATCCTGTGAAGTCATTGAGACTGGCTACCTATGAAATTATGTGGGAAAGCTTAAAGCAGTAGGTAGAAAGCTTAAACTGTGGTCCATCTTAGACACTTCTTATTTTCAAGAATTCCACTGAAATCGGTGGGTTTTGTCTCCAAGTATTGGGAATGTTAGTTCTCTAGTTTGCCTTGTGCAACTGCCACCTTACTCTTTGGTCTCCTAAAGTTTGCATTTCCTGAGTTCAAAGACTAACTAAGCTCCCATTTTTGTTCATTTCTAGGTCCTTCAAGAGGAATGATCCAGTTAACCCTTACCATGTGAATTCTGGCTACGTCTTTGCTCCTGCTACTAGTGCAAACGACAGTGAAATTTCTAGTGATGCTCTGACTGATGATTCTATGTCAATGACCGACAGCAGTGTGTAAGTATTTCCATCAATTGAATTGGAAAGAAGTTGGTAACTTTAACGTTTTCTGGACTGTCCTTACTACTAGACTGGGTGTGCGGCTGGAGCACAGCAGTATTTGCTGTGAATGTAAGATTTTGCTCCACCATTTTCATTGCTTAATGGGGATTCTTATCCAAACCCTCAGACAAATGACCTTGTTCTCTTGGAAAACCTACCCAGTTTGCTTCTGGCCCATGGAACATATCCATACGTTGTCTCATATTTTCTGTTTCAGGTGTTTTTAGAGCTGGGCGTGCTATTATTAAATAACTAACAGTCTTAAAAAGAAATTGCTTCCTTTAGGAAGTGCTCTGAGGCGCGCTTCCAAATGTTATTGATCTGAAAGGCAAGTGACCTCTTGTGCCAATCCTAGAAAGAGGGCTATTTTCTTTTAGTTTCTCTCCAGAAGAGGAATGATGTCTTGTGCAAAATCTTGACTGGTGGATAAAGAAAGAAAGAATTCTTGCCTCTCTTGGTCAGCCCTTACATAATCCTTGGTGGTTAAACTGCATTATCAGTTCTTTTCTCTCTGCCCTCTCCTTTTGTCAAGTCGTATTCTCTCTCCTCTTCCTGAATGGAGGTGGTGCTTTATTGTTAAAATAGTCCAGATTTTAGAAGGACACGATGTATTTTACTGCTGAAAGCAGAAAGAACTTTTAAAAACGCTGATTGGTTTTGCTATAATGAAGGGTTTCCTTCCTTCCTTCCTTCCTTCCATGATTCTGCTGATGCCCTGAGAGTAAATCTAGAACCTCCTGAGATGTACTGCAGAGTAAAGATGCTTTGGGTGGCACTTGTAGGGACTCATAATTTTTTTGATGTGGGGCATGCTCCTTCATCACTGTATTCTTTTTCAGGGAAGGCAACCATTTATATGACAACTGGGCATTTCTCTAGGCTTAAAGGGTACAGATTTGCTCCGTTTTTGCAGTCAAACGTCCATTAAACAGTTCTGATCACAAAGCGCCTTCTGCCTCTCCCTTCTCTTATGGAGCCACAGTGGCATTACATAATCATAATAAGGATCACAAAGCCGGCTTGCCAGGATGGTGGGCCCATCCTTGTGCATCAACAGAGTTAGTCATTTTTGGACTAGCGTTGGCTCCTCATTGCTGGGATCATACCCTCTCTTCGGAGCCATGCCAATTGTAGGGCCTTCTACAGATGAGAGGCCCGAGTGAGAAATAAAGTGTAGGGGAGATGAAAGGCTTAACTGAATCCCTTTCAGCCTATTGTTCATCTAGGGGAGCTTAGAGAGGATAAGAGGTTAGCAGGCAGCTTTGAAATTGACTTGAACAAGTGAATAGGAGCTCCCCCTAAAGCAGGGCATAAAAGAGGCTTGCCTGCTTGCTCCTGCCATCACAAGAGCCCGTACAGGCTATGAGGAGCTGGGGAAGCTTGTCTGATTATACCACTGGGAGCTTCAAGGCGTGGGGGTGGGGTGGGCCCTGAACAGACAGCGTGGATTTCAGTAGGATCCAGAATGGTTATATGGCCTGAAGGAGCAACTTTTGCTTAACATGTTCCTTTTGCAAACGGTGCCCAAGCTCCTGACCCCCTTCTTGAGGCCTGAGAGATGGCTGAATGTGTAGCTGGCTGGTCAGGAAAGAAGCCTTTTCAGCTATGGAAGAGAAGGGGATACATTCTTTCATTTAGAGCTCCCTGGCCAAACAGGAGGAACTGGTTAAAAAAAAAAAAAAAGCATTCCCAGGCCTCAAGAGGTGTTCCTAGTTGCAGGAACACCAGCACGTGGTCCAGGTTTTCTGCGTTTGACTTGCCTTCCTTCCCCTGGATGTACGAAAGAGAAACGTGAGCAAAGGAAAGGAGAAGAAGCATTTTCTGTCAAGGCTGAGGTGGGGTGGGGTGTGAATTGGAAGATGAACGAAATCAGCTGCTTCTGTGGTAGATTGATTTCCTTTGATGCTGCGCCATGACAACACCGTGTTTTCCTGTGGGTTTGTTAACTCCCAATTGTGCAATTGGGTTGTCGCTTTGGTGGGATGCAAATGGAGGGGGAGAATGGACAGACACATGAAGGCAGGCAGGGTGACCTGGGCTGCGGTTTGGTGGCATTCCAGAAGGGAAGACAAACACACCTCATTTCTGAATGTACAGTTAACCTCAAGGATCCTGGCAGTGTTGTGGCTGAATATGTCCTTTTTTGGTGCCGCCCACAAAGCACCTCCACATTTCCATGTCTTGATTGGAGGGAAGGAAATGGAGAGAAGAAGAAAGAGAGACGAAAGGGAGCTTCTTATTATTTGGTTATATCTTATTTATGGATTTACTTTGGACCCAGGGGAATACTGCTGAGTGAACTTCAAATATTACCTTATCTTACAAACCAGGCTTTTGATGTTGGCAAGATCAGAGGCTCTGCTCCAGAGCCATTGCCAAATGAAGATGGGAGTGAATGCATATGCGCCAGAGCCCGAGATTTCAAAAGAAGCAGTAAAACTACATTCAAGTTAGGTCAGGCACATCTAAGTCAAAAGGCTAAGATAATTGGCTCAGCTTAAATGGCAGCTGACTGGAAAGAAGACTTCAAAACTAGTGTTTCCCCAGAAACAGATTGGCTTGGTCCCAGAGTGGTTAGCTAAAATGTTTATAATTAAACTGTGCTCCTCACTGCCTAAAATTGTGCAGTTCTTTATCCTAGAGTTGGATTTAAACACACACACACACACACACACACACAGGCGGGGGCAGGGGGGAGAAGACTAGTGCACTGACATGGTCATCCTCTTCCTAATAAACATTGCCAACACTTTTGAGGTCGTCCAGCTCTTCCATTAAAATGCTTCAAAATATTCCAGTATTGCACAGAGGCATATGGTGTCCTCTTGTCTTAGATCTCACTTTACTACCGAGTTGCCAGGCATGGTATTGAATGGATTATTCTAGTTGAGGATTGTAGCAGATTTACAATAGATTTTAACATGGATTTGAAATCAGCCCCAGTAATTTTACCAAACCTGCATATAAACTAAAGGGTCGCCCTTTCTGTCTTCCTTGCCTTAGCGGCTGCCTTACAAGGTCCTCCTTGCTCCCATTTTTCAGATGAGAAACTTGTGGAGCTGATGGAGGTAGACGTTACCAAGCCCATTTGGTGCATCTGTGGCTGAAAGAAGGCTTGAGACCAAAATAAATGTCTGGGGGCAAAATGAGTCCTCTCTCCTCTGTCCCTTAATTGGTCTCTTTGGTTACCCCTATTGGTTTTAAATTTGAGGAGCAGCTGTCTGTCTCGTCTGCATTAATGCATTATCAATTCTTATGTTGTTCCAATGCTCTTTTATTTTAAATATTCAAGAACCTAGATGCTCAAATCCTCATTAGGACACCCAGTTCTTTTTCTCAGGCTGTTAAGTAATGCCCCCTCCTAAAATGATATTCATTGGGCCTTTTATTTAATTTTAATTAACAACTTGTTCCAAGATAGAGGCTGTTCTTAAGTGAACTAATTCAGTGGGTCCCTCTCATTTCTCCAAATTACTGTGTTAGGGAGTCTTCCAAACACTGGGGCTAATCGGAGGGGCTCCCTGGATGGACAGGGAGCATTGAATTAGGGCAGACTGATACAGAGTGGCTGATATCCTCATATCACGGAGGCTTCATTAGGAAGAAGGCAACCTTTTCACCACCAAGATGTTCCCAAATGAAGTAAAATGAAGCCAACTTTTGTTTTGTTTTGTTTTTTAAAGCCCAATTATGATGGATGAGGATTTACGTTTGTTAAAAATTATATAATAAAGTCGGAAAATCTTATCAGGGCAAGATGAATCATTAAGCCCCCATGACCCCTCTGGCTGAGTATCCTGCTGGCTCTCCAATAACAGGTGAAAATATGAAGCTGTCTTATACTGAATAATAAGAGGCCCTGTGACTTCTCTAGTCCAGCATTTTTCTTTCTGAACCGGTAGAGGTTTTTCATATTTTCAGTCAGAGGTTCTTCCAGGCCCTGTTGTGTGAAGGCATAAAGGATTGACTCACATACATAGTAACCCATGTACTCTGTACTCCTGTGTAGTTTCCCTTCTGGATCACTTAGTGTTTACCCATGTTTTTTTCCCCTCCCACTACATTACTAAACATGCCCAAATGTTCTCATTTGTATTTTCTTACCTTTGGCCCCTCCCTCTGCTCCATGTAGTTGAGATGTGTCTAGTTTTATGTATGTTGAAAAGTTCCATTGGTCCATATAATAGTTTTGACAAGCAGCATGGGGGATTCTGAACTGAGGCACTATTGTAAGTTATATGATTTGAAATGGTAAAATTTCGTATCTTGGATTTGGTAAAAACAGACTTTCTTCTCTCTCTGCCTCCATATTTATGCTAGATTTGGTATGCTTGAAAGATTTGAGCTGTCCTCTCTTTCTCTGGATGGAGGGACGTTTCAGGTGCAAAACTGAAATGTTGCCTTGAAAGAGGCAAATTTTGCATTTTCTTCCAGTGTGTATCCAAAGTGGCATCTAGTCTGCCATAGATTTATGATGGCTTTTTAATGTCTTGATGTATTGGAGCTTAAAAGTTAAGAGCTGTTTGTGATATTTCACAGTTGTGCAACAACTTTTCTGGCAACATAAATGCAAATGTGGGAACCGTCTTCCTTGGCTTGATGATACACCCTTTTACTTCTACATGCAATGTAAATTGATTTGTGATGGGCTGGTTAATCTAACCCAAAGTTCCACTGCTGTCTGGCTCTTAATTCCAGTTTATGTGGAGATCAAATCTATCACAGTGCGGTTTTAAAAATGCCTTCATGGAAATAAGCCGTACTAAATTCAGAATGTGTGTAACATTACATTCCAACATTTTCTTAGTGGCAATTCTTGAATTCCTTGAGTTTGTCTCAAGAACTAATTCTATAGCTGGTTAAACTCTTTATTAAGTGGAGTATAGTGATGAAGGTGTTACGCCAGGAGCAGGAAGAGCCCAATTCTGGTCCACCCTCTACCGCAGGAAGCTTCTCTGGGAGACTTGGGGCTAGTTGCTCTCACTCAGCCCATCCTACTTCCCAAAAGGTGGGGTATAAATCAAATCAATAAAATGTCACAAAATAATGTGCAACCTTTCAGGTTATCCAGTACTTTTCATGAAGTAAGAAGTTACAAAAAATAGGGGACAGGGAAGAAATAACTAAGTCCCCAACTTTAGCCATGTTTTCTGCTGTTCGGAGCCATTCTTGGAATGGAGATTTTATTTACTTATTTGATTTATATCCACCTCTCCTTCAGGAACTCCTGAAAGTGGTATACATACATACTCCATCTTCCAGGTTTTTTTCTCACAACAATCCTGCAAAGAAGGTTGGACTAAGAGAGGCTGACTGGCCCAAAGTCACCCAGTGAGCTTCCATGGATGAGGGTGAATTTCATATTGGGTCTGCCTGGTCCTAGAGCAGCACCTTAACCACTATACCATGTTGGCTCTGAGACTATAGCCTGAATGTGTAGCAATAGATGTTGATGTCAGAATATAGCTAATATTTAGGAACAAATATGGTAGACCACCACCTCTGAAAACAAAGGACATTAGTCCTCATTGTATATCCCAGATGGAGATGTACGCATGGACTTTCAAGTGACTGAGAATAGAAATGGAAAAATAAAACTGAAGAGTTTTGATTGGTGCATGGTTGGAGTGTAGCATCAAGGAAAACTGAGCAGCACTGGACAGACCCTCAGCATGTAAGTCCAGATTGCATTAAATATTCTTCTGTCTTGGCTTTGTGAAAGGAATGAAAAGTGAAAAGAATCTGAGTTGGAAGGGCTAGGTGGCAGGTGCTGGTTGGAGTCAAGAGACCCTCCTTGTTTCCCATTTCTTTTCCACCCCTTCACTCTAAGTACATCAGATCAAAGGGCAGAGCAAGTAGTGAAGCAGAGGACTACTGAATCCCACCTAGAGAGTATGTGAACCCGCCAGTAACAGCTACACCATGGGGAGGGCGGGGGGTGATGGCCTTCCTGAGGTTGCTGAGCTACAATTCCCAGGAACTCTAGTCAGCATGGACAAGGGGGTGAAGCAAGGCAATCAACCCCCTTATATTTCAGAATAATGAGCAAAGTCAGATGAAAATGCTGAATGTGACATCTTGCCATCTGTTGATGTCCTTAGTGCTACCAGCTCCTCATAGTCTGTTGGGTGAAGCCCCATGGTGGCCTGCAGTTGTACCAGATTTCAGCTCCCATAAGCATCAAACCCTGTGGATCATCACTGGGGATTATGGAATTTGCATCTAATATGCTTGAGGAGCCTAGATTGCCTATGCCCTACCCTACTCCAAGATGTCACAGGTGATGGCATTTTGGAAAAGTAGCCCACTCCTTTCCCAGCAAAGAAGCAGCCAACTAGATTGGTAATCGACTGTTGCCTTAATGTTGCCAATCAGATAGTGTCCTTCCCCATGCAAAGGTGGGGGGCTTGAAGAAAGTTGGATGGCAGGCCTTTCTTGTCCTTTGCAACTGAACAGTAGGCCAGCCAGGGGAAGGGGACTGACTTTTCCACAATTGAGGACATCCCTGTTATAACATCGGAACAGAAAAAGGCCGTATTCCAGCATCTGCCTGAGCGGCTGGAGGAATGTGATGCTGTGGTTGGTGTCAGGGTTCTTCTCTGCAGCCAACTTGGCTAGAAACATCTCAGCTCTTGAAACATAAATGGGATCATCTCCCACAGAGAAGCATGGGAGATGGGGCATTAATATGTTGTGCCAAACTCATTTTCAGGACAAAATCTGGACCTTTGTCAACAGCTGCATATTATCATGTCATACCTGAGTTTCCCCACCCCCGTTTCTCTCATGTACAGAGATTCTGGGTTTATTAACTGGCATTGCCTATTGCCTGTTTATAAATTAAACATCACAGTTAACAAACCACAATATGTTTGTCTAAGCCAAAGCAAACCATAAATGGCTTTGAGTAATGGCCTGGTTCACAGGCCATGCTAAGACAGAGTATGGTATGATGTTGGATTAGCAATTATAGTTTCTAGTTCATAGATGGTGATTTAGTATGTTGTACAAATACACCCGTTATTTATTTATTAAATGTATTTCTATCCTGCCAGAATTTTTTTAAAAAGGTTTGTGGTGGCTTGCATAGAATAAACAGTACAGATAAAACATTGGTGGTGCCATCTAAAAGTCAGAAATAAACGGAATAATAATAATAATAATCAGGAGCAGCAGCAGCAGCATCTTAAGCTCTGTATTAAGTAGAACCATAGGGCAGGGTCAGATCCTGTTGCACTCATTCTGGGTTCACACAACAAACTGAACTAGAGGTCCACCAAGTTAGTGTTATGTGCTGTGTGAACTCTGCCATTAGAGTTAGTTTGCAGTGCTGTGCAAACCCAGACAATTAGGTTAATTGTTTTAAGTTAAGTGTGTTGTACAAACACAACCTAATCCATGGATATGGGTTTTCAAAAAGTACATTGTTTCTGAAGTGCTTGAAGGCAGTAACTGCAGCATGATGTGGTATAATGATTACAATTTGTAAAAGTATGGAAGGTTTTAATGAACGTGAACAATATCGGTAATTCACTTAACTCAGTTCAGTACCAATATCAGCATCAGATTCAAGCTAGCATTTTCTTCCATTCATATTAGAAGTCCTAGCAAGTAAGTCTCTTTTCCATATCACTCTGGAAGAGAAACAGGGGAAAATAAGGGAAAACCTAAACAAGCCACAGTATGGGTTAGTATGATGTATGAATTCAGCTAACTGTAGTTTGCTGCTATAACTGAATCTGCAGTCTACACCCAAGAGTACTGCATTGTGGAGAAATGAACTTGCAAAACTAAAGGCTCGGCAGATAGAGAAGTGGTTCAAAAGCACGATTTGCCACACAAAGTGGGACGTTCTCCTTGGCTAGAGACCTTCAGACAGAGGCTGGATGGTCATCTGTCAGGGATGCTGCTGGGGACCAGACAGTCTCTAAGGTCTCTTTCAACTCTGTGATGTTCATGTTGTACAGTTAGAAGCTCATGCTGCACTGTGTGTTCTTCAGCAGGCTTAGTGCCTTCTATTTGGGCATGATCTTTGAACCGTGTCACCAACCTCCAGCTTGGTTTTACCTGTTTCTTGAAGGTAAATGGAACTGCAAATGTGTTAATGCTGCCCACAACCAATTGCACCCAACATATCACCTTTGGAGCAGAGGGGTTCTGAGGAAGAGAGATCCACAAGTTTGGGGAAAGCTGTTGCCTTTCTGTACTGTGTGTGCTACCCAGACAGAGTTTACAGTATAGACAACGTTTGCATGAGACTCATATCAAAATGCAATAGGCATCTTCCCCAATTTGGCCTACAGCTCCTGTGATTTCCAGCTGGCCTGTCTGATGGCACCAACTGGGGTGGCTTTCTTTAGAGTCATGGTGTATATAAATTAAAGAACCTCAGTCCCACTTCTGAGAAGGAAGCTATATGAAAATTTCAGGCTCACTCATGAAGTAGCCCCATAGAATGATTTTACTCTGCTAGTTTTCAGTCTTCTCTTTAGAAGACTGAAAAGAAGGAACATTTTGTCTTTATCTCAGACAGAATGTTGAAATTTCTGAAGTAAATAACAGAGACCACAAATCACTCCATGAACTTCTGTAGAGAAGTAGGAGAATGAGTTTGATTGGAGGCTGGCTTTTCTTTCTGCCTTATCACCTAGCAAACTCCTGATTTTGCTATAATCTAGCACATTCTTAGTTCGTACCTCTCAGAATGGTAAATGCAGTTTACTTTCCCTTACGAATGTTCCTTTAGAGCTGAGAGATACAGAGGTTATGTAATCTCCTCTCCTGGTTCATAGATTTGCTCGCATCTATGACTCTTTGAGGATTGGGTGTTTCATATATGCAAAAAGGTTATGGATCTCTTCTGGGGAGGGGGGCAGAATTTGAATGTAGGTAGGTTTGAATCATGGATCATTATTAAGGCTGAGGAATTGCTTCAGAAGGAAATTCCTTAATTCAGTGGTTCCTCACGTGTAGTCTGGGAGATCCATAAGGGAAGTATAGGTGGTCCCTGGTATAGCACAAAATAATTTTTACAAATGGACCAAGTTTTGTCCATTGGTTTTGCTCAAAATCTCACAAGGCCACACAATAAACCCTCAGTAATAATTTTAAAGTTGGGCTTCCATGGAGCCAACTGGGAAGAGAGTCACACTTGCCAAGTTGCTGATCCTGTGTGTACGTGGTGGTCCTCAGATACTTTTGAGGCAGCATCATGGTCTGTATAAAGGAAAAGACTGAGAATTGCCGACCTTGTTATAATCATCCAAACCAGAATCCCCAGCCTCTTTGCTCTCTAGTCATGTTGAGGTAACACCTCTTAGAAACCCAGCCAAGGTGAGACCTGTGGTCTCAACCCAAGGCAAGGATGCCACTGGATGGCTGTCCCAGTCAGCATAAGGTTTGGGGCAGTACCTTGCCTAGAAAAGTTGCCAGTTCTCAAAGACTATATGATCTTTCCCCAACCCATTAATAACCTGCCTTTTCCAGCCATGCCATCTGGAAAGCAACTATCCTACCCAGGTGCAATACAGCTGACCACTGAGCCATCAATAGCTTCTCTACCGATACGACCATGAACCAGTCCAAAGCACACATTTAAATGCCTTTGGGTGTGCATGGAGTACTTGACCCAGGGCTGCTCCAGATGTTTTCAGCTGCATCATTTTAGCTAGTGTGGCAAAGAGTTGGGGATTAGGGGAGGTGTACCCAAAATATTTGGAGGGGTCCAGATTGCACATCTCTGGTTTAGGTAAACAAAAACCTTAATCCTGCTTAATCCTAAAAAGCAGCCCTAGAACAAAGCAGAAAAGGACCATGTGCCTGTTTAGTGTTGCTCTTCCAGTTTCCACATCAATTCCCATTTTACAGAGGAGGAACTAGTAAAAACTGAAGTTCAGTGTCAGTCATGGCACTACAGTACAGGCATTCAATGAAAGTCCACCTAGTTCGCAATCTAGTCTCTTCCCCACCATACTAGTTCTCAAAATTCTGCGTATCTTGGCAGTGCTCAGAAAATATTTTCCCAGAGACAAGTCTTTTTTTTTTTTTTTTAGGTGACTATTTTACTTGTTTTACCAACAGGCCCTTGGAAATAATTAGTTTCCAAACATTTTCAAAATGGGTGGCTATGGCAATGCAGTCTTATGCATACTTATATTGAAGCAAATGCGAATGGATTTAATTGGATTTACACATGTTGCCTTTAAAAACCATCTGTTTATATTATCTGCATTAAAGAATAAAAGGGTAGGAGGTTTCATAATAAGGAGTTTAGCTTTTTCCATTCTTCATGTTGAAATAATCAACAGTGGAGTGTTCACAATAGCAATCTGAATGACAGTACAATTTTTGACCTCCATGATTGGGGGCTTAAGAAGCTGAATGAAGCCTTCATCCATATATATCTGTAATTCCTTCCTTCTTTCAAGACACAGGGTTTTAAAAGTGTTGCAGAAATTTTCATTGATTTATCCTACCATTGATCCATTCATTCATTATGCTTACATACATATATACTGTAGAGCCAATGGGATGGAGTAATTAATATGTTGGACTACAACTAGAGAAACCCAAATTCAAGTCCACTGTCCATCTGGTGGTGACCTTGAGCTGGTCATTCTCTCTCAACCTACCTCATAGGGTGGTTGTTGTGAGGGAAAAATGAAGGATGGAGAACTGCATCCATTGCCTTGAGCTTCTAGAGAAAAGTTTATTTATATCTTACAAATGAGTATTTATCACTGTGTGTATACATAATGTTTCTCTATATTTGTCACTTTGTGTGTGTCTGTGTGTCTGTGTCTGTATCTGTCTCTCAATCCATCATTGTGCATGCATTCAAACACTAAGTGTGGAAACTACTTCATAAGCTTGGAAAATTGTTTTCCTTCTCTCTGAAAATACACTTTTCCTCAATGAAAGTGAAGAGGTGAATGCAGAGTGACCTTACTATTGTAAAAACATTACATGTCTTCATTTGAAGATTACTATTTTTAGACCTTTGGATGGCTTTCTAAAAGGCTATAGATTACCCTGGCTTTTCCTACAGGGACAATTTATGTTAAAGTACTTGGCATTTCAGACTGCACCACTGGAAAGACCTGTAATATTGCATGTTGGAAGGGATAAAAGTCACATCAATCAATCTTTGCTGCTGTTTTTCCTATTTCAGTGTCGCAGATAAACTAGGTTATCATTGGACTGGGATGCAAGCAAAAACAGGGATTTCCACCTTGAATTGTAGCTTTAAGTAACCATTCAAACTTAGGAATGGAATCAAGGAAAAAATAATAAGGAAGGGGGGAAAAAGCCTTGGCAATCAGATTCCAGGATCTGACAAATAGAGGTGTTCTTCTTTTACCTACAGAATGCTTTTTTCCTCATAAAAAAACATTTTAGTTCAGCTGAATTTAAATAGGGAAGAAACAGGGCTTGGCTGGGAACTCTGAAGGCTTGGCTTCTGCTTACGGGTCTCGCTCTGGTCTGTGTGGGGCCCTGGACAAAAAGCAGATTCTGTCCTCTCTAAGCATCTGCGTAACAGAGCGCTATCCACCTCTCATTAAGAGAAAAACTCCAAAACGCTGGCTCCTGATGCAATTGAACACTTACAAGCTAAAAATAATGTTATAATTGTTTCTTTTCTCATTTCTAGTGATGGGATCCCTCCTTACAGAATTGGGAGCAAGAAGCAGCTCCAGAGGGAAATGCATCGTAGCGTCAAGGCCAACGGTCAAGTTTCTCTACCTCACTTTCCAGTAAGTACTTTTGGGGTTGACGAAACATTTTAAAAGCATGCGTGCATTTGACCCATTGATGAGTTAATTCAAAGGCTGCCTAGGATATCGATTGTTTATTAATAATACCATTTTTACTTGTTTGTTTTGGGTTTTATATGTTTGTCTTGTTTCTCCCAGAGTCCTCAAGAATTGAGGTGGGCTATAAATATTGTAAAAGAAAGAATGAAAGAGATTGTGAAATATTCACTGTTCTAAGGAAAACTGGGAAGATAATTTCCTGGAATGATAAAATACTCAGCATCCTTTTCCTCTTCCCACCTGTTCTACAGATGTTGCTTAGATATGTGGGATTTGTCTTATCTGTCACAGGGAGGTCCATTTTCCCCTGGAGGATGTTGGCCTACATCCTACTTAAACGCTATGGAATCTAGAACACTGCTTTGTGCTAGGTCAGTCTTTTGAGCATCAAGCCCTGATGTGGGGGATGTATAGCCCCTTCTTGCACTCTGCCTGAAGACTGCTTTCTCTTTCTCTTCTGTTGGGTATGTGCTTGAGAGGATGGGGTAAAGAAGAGAAGGGATAGCATCCGGAGAGAACAAACTAACAGATATATAACATGGCAAAGTCCATCCACTTTTTGTTTCTTGCACCACCTACCATTTGGTATGACTTCTCTCCTACAACCAACTTTTGCTATCAGTCAGTGGCTCTTTCTAAGAAGAGTTTCTGATCTAGTCTAGATGGAGAATGATCTTCCCTGACATCTGCTACCATGCCCCTTTTTCTTAATGGGGTTCAGAGGACCTTCCTGTGAGCAAAGCATGATTATGTTACTGTGTCCTGGTTGTTCTTCTGCGTCTGACCAAAATACAAGAAATATTAATTTTGTTGATGCCCAAGGTTAAATCCTATATCTTCATACTTGGATTCTTTGTCTAGTCATGAAACATCGCATCATGTAGTGCAATGGATCTTTATGCCCCATCATTAAGAAGAAAATTGTTCTCTCTTGTTTGCATCATTTCACAAAGAATCTGTTTGTTTCTTTCTGATCAGTATGGTCACAATGAGAAAAAAACCAACCAACCAACCAACCAGAGGCAGAAAACAACATTGATTTAGTCTCCTGCATGCTTTTTATTTATATGGCCAAAGTAAATTAGCAGGATTGTACAGTACAGCAGTGAACCAAATGGCATATACACTGTGTAAGGGGACTTCTGTAGGAATACAACATTGGAATATTAAGGAAAGGAAAGGAAAGGAAAGGAAGGAAAGGAAAGGAAAGGAAAGGAAAGGAAGGAAAGGAAAGGAAAGGAAAGGAAAAGGAAAGGAAAGGAAAGGAAAGGAAAGGAAAAGGAAAGGAAAGGAAAGGAAAGGAAAAGGAAAAGGAAAGGAAAGGAAAGGAAAGGAAAGGAAAGGAAAGGAAAGGAAAGAAAGGAAAGGAAAGGAAAGGAAAGGAAAGGAAAGGAAAGGAAAGGAATACTTTCCAAAGAGTTTCCCTACTGGATGGGAAATTCTTCCTGGTATTAGACCTGAAGGTTTTCCTTGCCACTTTTCTCCCTCCCTCTTTTTACTGCTATGAAGAACAACTACAGGGAAGGGTTAGAATCTGCACTAAGTATCATAAGATGAGGATCAATGAAAATATGACCTGGTCTTCTGACCCAGCTTGGGAGTTTCTGGAAGCCTCTGGCTAGCAGCTATTAGGGGGGAAACGCTGGGCTCAGATGATCGTTGGCCTTCTCCACCAGATGTCTTGGACCGTAACTTCCAGGATTCCTAGCCAAAGGCTGGCCTGTATTATTCCTTTCCCAAAGGCTATGTGTCTTACACGAGACTGGGTTGCATGTGTGTCAGTCATGGATAGATGATCCTTGCTTTTTTGTGGAACTGAGAGTGTTTTTATCCTGCTTGTTTGCTGGTGCTGGACTGTTACAAAATGCCTGCTTCCTCCCTCTGTTAAGCCATGTGATGGATCAGCTCAAGGGGTGGTAAGAGAGGGAGAAAGAGGGGAAAAAACCCTCTTGAATCTCACTGCTAACTTCCACAGCTGCTTTATTTTATTTTATTTTTTTTAAAGATCATGCTTTTCATTTGCTGTTCTGCTTCAGGATGTCAAAGAGTGAGAAACACACCAGGAAGAATTATGTTCTCATTGAAGTCACTGGGAGTTCTGCTATTTATTTAAGCTGAGCCAGGATTTCTCTCCCCCCCTCCCCCCCCCCATTAACAACTATTGGGCAGGAAATAGATTTCCCAGGTCCTTCAAAGGAAAAACGATATTTGTACCAAAAAGTCTCCCCTCACCTCCCATTTTCCCCCTAATCACAGGTTTTCTTGCTTGTTGGCTTCCAGGCAAGCAGCTAATCTAATTGTACTTGTTTGGAAATTTGGGTTCCTTTCTCATTTAAAGTACAGAGGATTTCAGGATGATACGCTGTAATTCTTGTGGTGCGGCTTTCTTTAGCATGGTGTCTTCTAAATGTGTTGGCCTAGAGCTCCATCATCCCCAGCCAAAGCAGTGAAATTGAGGCGTGTGGGCTGGGCAGCCAACATGCTTGGAGGACACCAGTTTGAGGGTGTCAATTTGAAGTGAATAATTTTCAGCAAAGTTGTTACACAGACAAGTACAAACTTATCTGTGATAATAATGATAATATAACCAAATTCAACTTCCTGTTCTCTTAAGGAATGAGAAATCTCAGGTGAAAGATGTCTCTGAGATGTATGGAAATTGTCTAGGGTCTGCATGTCCCCATTTATTTATTTATTGGTATGTTTGTTTATTGTATTTTCTTCTTCCATTAAAAAAAAGTTCTATATAGCTTCTGCTTGTAAATTAGATTATTTTGTCCTGGGGCGTGCAAATCGACTTTCTCTGTAAGGCAGTGCTTTGATCAGGGAGCTGAATAGAGCCAGCTTGTGTGAGAGTGACAATTTCCAGCAGAGTAGCCTTTTTCTCCCCCCGCATCATTTCTGAAGCTAAGTGGTTACCAGAGAGAGAGGCCCTACCTCACCTCATGGGCAGCATGTGAAAGACTTGGCAGTTCAGCTTTCCCCCTTTTTTTAAAAAAAAATGCCCCAAACAAAAAAGTATTGTGTGTATGTTTGTGTATCCAGAACTGGAGGGTGAAGGCAAGAAATTGAGTGCTTGTGGGGAGATGAGAGGAGAATAGGGATGGGGGGGCTTCCCCCCTTTCTTGCTTCTTTCGGCAGAGATTTCCGCTTGCCTTTTCATATTCTAGCCTTGATTTGGAGGTGCTTCGTTTTCCCTTGATAGATCTGCTGGAGGCAGCCTGGCGCAGCAGTGCATCGCCGTTTGCCTGTAGCAGCTTCCTTCATTTTCTGTACAAAGAGATGGAGGGCAGGGAGGGGGAAGAAGAACAGAGGGAGAGAGAGGGAGAAAGATCCAGGACACTGTTGAGACAACACTACCTCAAAGGTGCCCAGTGTGTAGCCAGGAAATAAATTACCAGCACTTCTCTGATCTGCCACCATTTGACTTCTGTTTTTTTCCCTCCCCCCTCCGCTCCCTTTCCTTTTTCTCCCTGTCTTATTTTTATTTTAATTTCCAACTCTTTCTGTTTATACTCCACTTTTATTCCTTGAGTTAAAGTCTCTCCCTCCCACCTCTGAGTTTTTTATTTGATGTTTGACAACAGTCTTTGAAGATTTTCTACTTCAGAGTAGCTACTGATGGGCTGGTTGTACTACAGAGAGAACAAGCAGGGTACCTCGGAGTGCGACCAACTGCTCCTGCCGAAGGCAAACGCTATTGGGGAAGATGTCACTCCATGAGGCCGCAGCACTTGCTCATAAAAATCCAAAGCAGACCATGCCTAGTTGCGGTCTTCTTTTCATCCAAACATGGAGACACAACAAGCTGAACGGAGCCAGCGAGGCTGCTCGAGCTGAGCGTCTTCTGCTTGTGCTGCCTGTTCAGCTTGGCTCCTTGTTTCTGTCCCTGCTCTGCACAGAGAACCCACCGCCTCCCTAAGGAAATGACCCCTGTGGAACCAGCCACCTTTGCGGCCGAACTCATCTCTCGGTTGGAAAAGCTCAAGCGAGAACAAGAGACCATGGATTGTTTGGAAGAGAGGCTGCAGCAAATCACAGAGGTAGGGACCTGACCCCTCTTTGCATGGATTCCCTCCGGGTGGACCCCCCCTTTGCCGAAGGAGGAGGGTGGGTGAGAGGGCGGGCAGGAAGAAGGAGTCACGAGAGAGAGCCAAAACGTTGGCCGAGGTCACCCTTCCCTTAGGAAGTAGGGCCAGGTGTGGAGACGCACACTGTAGGGAACCCAGAGCCAAACCTCTGCCTGTTCACTGCCAGCTGAGGTCTCTTGGGGGCATGTGTGTTGATGCCTCAGATTGCGTCAACATCTGTATATCTAGCTACTGACTCCAGATGTCTGTGAGGGGCAGAAATGCATCTTGTCTGAAGAGCTTACTAGGACTCCTGTTGAGCTCTGCTCGTTGAGTCACTGTCCTTCACGTTTTGCTCCTGAAGGATGATGAAAAGGAGACCTCTGACACGCCTGTTGCTGCCCAGGGCAACCCAGCCCTGCAACATCAGCAGCATCCCCTCACGCTCCTTCCCACCGGCAGCTATGAAGATGACCCTCAGGCAATTCTGGACGACCACCTTTCCCGCGTGCTAAAGACCCCCGGATGTCAGTCTCCCGGCATGGGGCGGCATAGTCCTCGTGCTCGCTCTCCCGACCGGCTCCCGGGGGGCAAGTTCCTGCTTGCAACACCAGGCAAGACCTCTGTGCCCACGGCTTGTGCCCTTCTCAGCAAAGGATTTGTCACCAAGCAGACCACCAAGCATGTTCACCATCACTACATCCACCATCACACCATCCCCAAAACGAAAGAGCAGATAGAAGCCGAGGCAGCCCAGCGGGTCCAATGCTTGTGTGCTGGGGGCAGTGATTATTATTGCTATTCAAAATGCAGAGGACACTCGAAGGGGGCGGACCTTCCCGTTGCTCAGCTGGAGCCATTTGGGTAAGTTTCCTCTTGGGTATGATTTCTAATTAGTTGGGGTGGCCAGGATTGGTCTACAGCTTTGGGAATTGTGCCTGTTTCTCTAAAAGCTGAGGACTGCTGGGAGTCGGTGGAATGAGGAGAGATGGGGCACGGGGCTGGGAAAGAGTAGCGCATCCAGCGGTGGTGTGGGGTTCTAGCAGAACTGTTGCTGTGGAATGACGACCAAGCAGCAGGTTAAGGGCTGTTCTTCTTTCTCCAATGGAAGCCTCAGCAGAACCGGGACACTCCCCAAAAGGAACTGCAAGCTCCAGGATGGCATTGTCCTGCCAGGTGGAGAAGGAGGTGGGCTCCCTGTCCCGCCTGGCGTACAGCTACCCGGGGAAGCCGATCGCTCCCAGAACGTCTGGCAGTGGATGCTGGAGAGTGAACGACAATCTAAGCACAAGCCCCATAGGTAAATATCAGCTGTCTGCAACTCTGCTGCTCCTGGTAAATATTTATCTATTACACAGCTGTCTATTTTTACAATCACTAAAAACAAATGAAACTCTTTTGCTCCTCCGGTTTAATATGAAAGCTGTTCTGCAGAACCAGAAAAACCACAAAAATGTCATGTTTTTGGCTAAACCCCCTTTTTGTGTTATGACAAACTTTTTTTTCCTTTTTCCTTTCTTCTTGCTGAGAGCGCACAGAACAGAAGCTGCTGTGAAAGCCCCATATTTCAGCTTTTATAACCTTGCACCTTCGGTCCCTGGTCTTTTTTCAGCACGCAAAGCACAAAGAAGGCCTACAATTCTGACTCCGCCAGAGGTGCATCTGGTGAGCGTCCAGCCCGTCACCACCAGTGGGGCAATAGCAGCCACCCACGGGCTGTGCAGCCTGCCCACCCCTTTGTCCAGGATCCTGCTATGCCTCCGCTGACTCCACCCAACACACTGGCCCAGCTGGAGGAAGCTTGCCGCAGACTAGCCGAAGTGTCCAAGCCACAGAAACAACGGTAACTTCCCACAGGTTGGGGTGTGGATGTGGAAGAGCCCCTGCTGGGCTTCTGGTCGGTCTCTGCTAAAAGATTTCCAGTCCGGGCTGAAGACAGGCTGTGCTGGATATTCTTCCGGAATAGGCCTGCAAAAGCTGTAGATTGTGTAACAGTGGCGTCTGCAAACCGAATCTTTTCAAATGCTCTAAATGTGTTGCTCAGGGCAAAGGTGTAGAGTCAGATTAAACTTGTAACACAATGATGAGGCCCTGAATGCTGCTAGAGATTGCTTGGTAAATAGGAGGTCAGATTGATAAAGCTCATGTAGTTCCTACCAGAGATTTAAATTTATTTATTGGTGTTTGTTTATTTCTTTACTTATTGGGCTTATAAGCTGCTCCAATCAAAGTGATTCTGAGTAACATACAGATCCCCAAATCTGTAACTTGGGTTAAAATCGACAAGTAGCTAATAAAAATTGGGTTGAAAGATAAGGGCCCATATTTTGCCTCCACCAACCTAATGCATTAAAAAACATCCTGGAAGACACTTTTCGGTTTAACTTTTGAAATACCTTTTAAAGATGAAACGGAACACCTGAAACTGGCTTCCTTTGCAAATTGTTTTGTGAGTTAGCTTTTTGCTTTCTCGAGTCTGCCCTAAAGTTGGTGCATGGTCTTATGTTTTGGAATGGTCATCGCCCGGTCTTATAAATCAAGATGTGCCTTATAAATTGTAATCTCTCTAGTCAAAGCAATTAGAATCTTCCAATCTAGCCTGGTTCGTTTGGCTTCCTTAATGATCCCCTGTATGCCTCTGAAACAGAAGCCAGTTAACTACTCAGATTAAATCTTTGGACTGTCTTTGGGTGATGCTGAGATACTTTAGGCCTTCGCATTCGTAATATTCCTTTGCTTGTTTCAGCACATTGATCTTGAATGCATAAATGGAACTTGAAGAAGATTAATGGTATTCTCGCACCTCTTCTCCTCCCTCCCCCATTTCCCATACTTCAGGTGTTCGACTTCAAATCAGCTTAGAGATCGAAACCACTTGGCTTCTGTACCAGGGGGGAATGGTCCTTTCTGCACTACAAGCGTGGCATCAGAAGAGTGAGTGTAATATATACATTAGAGATCTGCTGATTCCCCTTTTTCAAACCCAGTTCTATTAGTGCTTTCAAGTAAAGCATGTATGAGGGACCTTAGATTCTTTTTAAGGCCTGTAATGAACATCAGACATTTTCAAATCTTGGTTCTCTGACTCGTCCGTTCTTTTTGTTTGCATTCCTGTAAAGTGGACAAAGATTGGATTAATCTAATTACAGGATAGTTCTTCTTTAACAAGAAATCTGCGACAGTCTAAATAATTAAAGTTTTCTTTCTTAGATACTGCATCTTAAGCAATGAGTAATGTTTGAAGTCCAAGCTTAGCCACATGACTGTCCCCTTTCATTTTTAATTGGCTGACCTTAAGTCCACCAGCTGTCTATGCTAGTAGCTTTTTTCTCTTCCTGTAACCACTCTACAAAGACTTGGAACAAATTAGGAAGAGTAAATTATGGCAGAGTAGCCTTTGGTGACCTTTAGACGTGCCAAGTCTGGGTTGCCTCAGAGACTGCCTTGTCTTCATGGCACTGAAGATTCTTGCTTTCTGCAAGAGGTTCTGCCTTCCTGAGGTGCCAAGGTGGGACAAGGGCTTGGCTTTCTGTTCCCCTTGACACTGGTGTCAAAGTATCCACAGAGATGTAGCCTGTCTGTTTTTTTGCCCAATTCTGAGATGCAAAGACAGATCTCTAAACTGAAAGTGGTAGCTTTTGATGTGCTGTTCCACACAAGCTGGGGCTTTCTAAATTTAGTTCAGTGTAAAGGAATGTAGAGAGCATTCCTTGGCATTTTAAGTGAATTGGAAGACCTGAAAGACCAGGTTAGGGATAGATCATCATGAAGAGAATCTATCTATGTTGTTGCTAGGAGCTGAAAACAACTTCACGGCACATAATCAATCAATTTAAAAAAAAAAAACCTTGGTGCGCGAGTTAGAGTAAGTTTGGGTTATGGAGCTTAGGGATCTCCCTGCCCTGTAAAATAGGCATTATAAATTATTATGGAGGCTTAGATGTAGCTCCTACAGTATTATCTAAAATTAAGTAGCTGTGAAATGTCCATATGAGCCATCCATTAAACAAAGATCTATTTCTCTGTTCCATCCTGGAACTTTACACAAGATTGGTTCTTTAATTTCTTCCCTTTCCTGCTATCTTAGCCCACTGATACACACACACACACACACACACACATCCAACTGAGGAGGACAGAAGAGAAGCAAACTGATAGGGTAAATCTGGGGAGTCCGTAGGCATATCTGATTAGTTCCAGGCACTTTGGCTAATGGTCAGAGATGATGAGAGTGGTGGACCAACCACATTTGGAAGTCTATAGGCTATCTACATCTAAAATAGAATTATCTTTTTCAAAAAATATTTAATGTATAAATGATTTCATTCCTTGTGTTAGGCCATAATATGATTTGCTTACATTTGGCTGAATGTGATTTTTTTTAATACACACTTTAAAGACCACCTGCTTCCATAGACTCAACATAGTTTACAAAAAATGCAATACTTCAAACAACCTGAAAAGCAATCAATCACATTTTTATTAGGGAGCCTGCATACCATTAGCACCCAAAAGCTCTGCAGAAGCTTCCTAAAGGCTGGGATGTTGGGGTATGTTCTGTACACAGGGAAGCGAGGGGTTTCAGGTCATGGGGATAGCCACTGAGAAAGCACATTGTTGACCCCCCACCTCACATGAGGTAGGAACCCTCAGCAAGTCCTCCCTACAGGAATGCACAGGAGAGATAGGTACCTTGGAGTCAAGCCAACTAGGGCTTTAAAGGTAACTACCAGCAATTTCCATTAGTCCTGGAAGCAAATCTGCAACCAGTGTGGGAACTGCAGCATTGGCGTATCACTGGTTAGCAGATAGGCTGCTGGACTCTGGGAAAACTGAAGCCTCCAAGCCTGAGACATCTTCAGAGGCAGCCCCACACAGAGTGTGTTAGTCACAAGGGCATGAGTCACTGTTGTCAGAGTTTCCCAATCTAGATAGGCCTGCACTTGACACACTAGCCAGAGGTAGGCAGAGGCTTTCCTAGCTATGCTCTCCACCTACACTTTGCAGGAGTTATGAGTCCTGCAGTACCCCCAAATTGTAGATCTCCCCCATTAGGGTAAACCCCTCCCTCTAGAGCTAAACTGGGAACTTGGATAGGACCAGATCTATCGCAGACAAACAGCAACACCAACTTGCAGGGATTTGAGCTTGTTCTAACTCATCCAGACCCTCACATCCTCTAGGCCCTGGATCAGGACTTTGGCAGGATTTCTCGCTCAGCTTGGGATAGAGATATCTAGCTGAGCCTCATCAGCATCTTGATGATACTTCACTCCAGATGATAGATGATCCCTTCGGTGGTTTTCATATAGATACTGAATAATTAGGGGAAGAGGACAGAGCCCTGTGGCACCTCATCCCTATCAGCTGGTTTGCTACTGGCCACTGTATGTAGCCAAGGAGAAGAACCACTGCAAAAGCATGTTTCCAATCCCCTCCCCTTGCAGGTAGTCCAAAAGGATATGATGGTCTATCATACCAAAACCCACCGAGGGGTATAATAGGACTAGGAGAGATGCAGTCCCTTCATCTAGATCTTGAAAAGGATCACTTACCTTTGCAAAAGAGTCACAATTTGTAATCTACAGTTTGAAATCATGGTTTGCTGGTGTAGCGATAATGGCTGTGGCTAAATATGATGTGCAGAAAAGGAAACTTGATTTGTTTGTGGGTTCCTGGCTTATTACTGGCTTGTTTTTGTGCTCCACCCAATTATCTAGCCAGTTCACAGAATTGTAAGAGAAGACCAGCTAAAAAGAAAAGAAAACAAATCCGGGTTTGGACAAATAAGCCATGATTACTTTGTACCTCTGCAAGACTGGCTTGTTTGAGCTTATTCAAGCCATAGCTTAAGAAGTCTTGGTTTAGGATCATGTAACAATTCACCCAATATTTTCATAAAGTGAATATGGCATGTAAAAGTTCTAAATGGTTGCAGAATCATTGATGAAGTAGAATTTGAAGCATACAGCTAGTAGCTTAAAATATAAAAACAGATCGAAATCATCATGAAAAATGCAGTCGTTTTCTGGAGTTTGGCGGCTTGACCAATCTCAGAAAATCTTCATAAATTTATATTGAGGATTTTAATAATAAATTAGCAGACAAAATAAAATAAAATTTCTGCAGCTCTCTAGACAATACTAAGCCAAAAAGCTTACAGACGATATGATGGGTTTATTTTTACTTAAGTCTTAGTGGAAAGCTTCCTTTAGTTCCTTCTCAGAATTCACATTTACACAATTTCAGCAACTAAGAACTGTTGTAACCAACTGGTTTAGCATATTGTACATATGTTAAATATTTAAATAATAGCATATGTTATTATTTGCTTGGTATTTGGTTAGTTTTTTCTCCAGTCATTGTGGTTTATAATTCCTCTTTCATGGCTTAGAAAGATGTGGGAATCCAAACAGTTGTAGATTAATCCAGAAACTATAGCAAACAAGCCATGGCTTAGTGTGATTCTTGAATTTAGTTCCAGAATTTGTCATTGCTCTTTTAAAGAACCAACAACGACCTTTTTTTTTTCTATCAAAGGTCACTTGGTCTTGAGGTGGATCTTAAGCAAACAGTGGATGGTTCTACCAATTCCATCACTTTTCAGCATTCTTTTGTTGAATGTTTGTTGAATCATGTTTCAGAACCTTTTTTTCCTTCTCTTTTTGACATCCCTTATTTAACATCCCCATCCCAGCGCCCCCATCTAAGCAGGCTAGAACAAATTGCCAAGGACGGAATTGCTGCTTGCAAAGGACTTTTAGACTATGGATTGTTTGTTAGACCTAAGACTACAAGCTGCCCTTCACTTCTCTGGCTAACTGTAGCAACATGAAATTAGTGATCCAAGGATGGGGAAACAGCTGGAGTATCCAACCAGATGAGCGGAACAAATCCAAAACCTTTGTAAAACAGGGCCAAGGCTGAAGCAATGCTGGTGTCATACAATATCACTTGAACTGCTCCAGGGCTCAGTCCATGTAGGGTTCACCTCATATGTATAGTTTCTTCTCAGAACATTTGCCAGAAGGTATGAGCAATTTGCCCAAACTCAACCAATAATTTGAGGGTTGGAATAATCCAAAAGCTGCAGACTTATACCCCCTTCCATCTGGACAGGCAATGTAGGATTGCCCTGTTGAATCTTAAAGGGCTGCAGAGATCTTTGCCCTGTTAAGCAAATCACTTTCCAAAATACTTAGACTTCAAAAATGTACAGTAACTAGCTGGCCATTCTTACTAAGCTGATAATTAAAGACTGTGTGTATCTCCATTGAAAACTCTGCACGAGACATGCCTTGGTCTTTGTTTTCAATCCTCTGCCCGCAGTCATAGTTTTTCCAGTGATCAAGCAGCAACGCCTGGCAGTGAGCAGGCTTTCCCAACTTAGTGGGAAATGAGTTGGAATCGCCTTCCCGACTGAGGGGCCACTTAGCAATCATGGGTGAAGTCCACAAGGTTGGACAGCAGGTATGGGGAACGCCACCTCGAATTCTTCAGTATTTAGCACACAAATAAGTATCAAGCTTCGCTTGACTATAGAATTTTCAATTACTCTGTGTGTTTAGTTGACTCTCTACGCCATGTGTAATTGTGCCTTTGAGTGTAACATAAGTGTTTTCTAAATGTTGTGAAGCTGTACTTATTTCTCTCCTCCCTCCTTTATGTTTCAGTCACAAAGAACCAAAGAAACTCCCTGTTGTTCACTCCTCCCAGCCTAGTGAGTTGGTTGTCACTTATTTTTTCTGTGGAGAAGAAATTCCCTATAGGAGGCTGTTAAAGGCCCCGAGCCTGACACTTGGGCACTTTAAAGAGCAGCTGAGCAAAAAGGGAAATTATAGGTAAGCATCTTTGTGGTTTCTTTCTTCTTTTTCTTGTGTTTGCACAGACTGACTGCCAAAATAACCAAGATGTATTTGTAAGCAACCTCCCACAAGGCAAGGTTTATTGTACTCTTTTGAAGGTTGGCTGCAACTAGTTCACTAGACGAAGTTTTTCTGACTTCTTTATGTTTACCCACCCAGCAATAGTACTCAGCAGGTGGGTTGGTTGCTCCAGCAACCAAACGAGACCTCATCTGGTGAGTAGATGTGAGGTTGTCGGCTCAGTTGCCTTTTACAAGTTGACGAGCCCACAGACTTGCATAATAGGTATCTCTTCAAAGTCCTTACTTTGTTTCTGGGATACCCTGCTGCTTTAGAAGTTCTTTTTCTTTAATCAGTTTAGGGTACACTTTACCTGATTATTCTGATTTTGTCATTTGGACCCTGAAAAAAAAAGGGAACAGGAGAGTGCTCAACTACCGATTACTAAGATCAGTAATCAATCTTACTAATGTAAGATTGTAAGGGTATAAGATTGTTGGGACCTGTATGTGGCGGCTGTAAAGACATATTCCTGTGTCTTGTTTATAAGGGGAAGGGGCTCTAAAATGTGTTTTTTTCTTCAATATTTATTGTTTTACTTAGCTTTGCATAAAACAATCAAGTATTACCAAAATCCTAGCTGGTCATGGCAAATGTTGTGGCCTAATTTGTGAAAGTAAATGGCTAACTTTGAATATTGTACTTTGTGAAGTATTTGTTCAAATGCCAACTGTTACGAAAAAGTTGTAGCTTCTTTCGAGGGTAGATATTCCAGTGTGTTCTGCAAAATTACCTAGTGAAGTCCTGACAGCAGCTTTGCCCAGTATATGAAATCAGTAGGACATTTTGATCTCTAAAGCTATCTACTTCCTTATTTATAAGTTGACTTTTAAAGTTCCCCTCTTCTAAGGCTTATGACCTGTCTTAGGACTTCCTGTGTAATTATTCAGAGAATCAACTTGTCTAATCTCCCTGTTACTGAGATGTACACATTAAGCAGGAGTTATTTTCCTTCATGATGGTGGAGAATTTCTTGAGGAATGCATTAACCTCATTGGAACAGGTGGGGCTTCATTTCACAATATGACCATCTAACTCAAGAGTTAGCAGTATGGTGTCTACAGCTACTATCTTCCATCGCCACCCCGAAAGAGCAATCCATAATCTTCCAATTTATTTATTTTACATCATACACACCAGTCAAAGCTTCCAAGTTTTATAGTAAAGAACCAGTTATTGGAAGCAGAACCAGTTGAACAAAAGTTTGAGCCTATTTACTCTGTAAATGATTGAGCTCATAAACTACCTTGAGATTACTGCTAGACTCACACTGACATTGGAAACAAAGCTTCCAAATGGCCACAGGTATCTTTGGAAAATCTGTTCTTAAAGGTTTTTCCTGTTTTCGAAAGACAGGACCTGCACAGGCATTAACCTCTCCACTGGAGGCACTTCAGAGAGTCCCTCTGTCCTTGTAGGAGAGATGATGAGGATTTGAGAAAGAACCTTCTGTATCTTTGGAACTTGCACTCTATAGAGGCTTGCCTGTCCTTGCCTGTTTAGTACCAGCTTTTTATTTGCCTGGATTTTTGGACAACTCAGCTTCACTGTGATGGGTTTAGCTGGCATTTACTGAAGTTTCCTCTGTGGTGTTTATGTGTTGTGTCTTTTTAAGGATGCATCTTAAGCTACTTTTGACTTGCTGCCTGACCAAAAGTAGAATATAAATGTTTGAAATACGTAAGGCTCATCTTTACAGATCAAAGGGTATGTTCATTTGTTACCAGAGTTGTACATGGCTGAACTCCATATGGTTTGGACTTTATAGGAAGCAACATCAGTATGGTTTGGGCTGCCAGGGAATTTCCCCTTCCTTCCCTGATCCTAGCCTCAAATGAAGGGTTCCCTGATTTAATTAACTAGAACCAAACTATGTGGATGGTATTGCATGAATGGAGGTTAAAGGCATTGAGATGAGCTTGCATGGTTAAAGTTCCTGTTGTCTAATCTCCCACAAGAATAATACGAAGGGAGTCTCAGAAACTTCTTTTAAGTAGGTGATGACTGCCATCTTGTTTACTCTAGAGCCTTAGATGGAATTTCTAGAGATATAAAGTCCTTTAATCCTTGTTGGGATTAAAAACTGGTTATGCAGATTTTATATATACTGTTCTGAGCTTTGCATTCACACTGAAGAGTCCTGCATCACAAGCTAAAGATGTAGCTTAATCCACGTTCAGCCAGTTGGCAGTAGTAAGAGTGTGATGGGCTAGTCTGATGCATAGAGATTTCTTTACCCCTGTGATAACCACCATGTTATGGTGGGTTGTAGGTATGAAGATTGGAAATCCTCCCAGGGTGGGAATCCGGGGCCCTCGAGATATGGAATTGGATCAACTCCTTGATATTGGCCATTCAGACTGGATCTGATGTGAGTCCCAGACAAACACCATATGGAAGGCCTCGGTTCCAGACCCTACTGAATACAAATTGTGCTGTGTCTTCATGTGATTTATGTTTAGTATAGCATCAATAAAAGCTCAGAGGTAACCTCTTTCATAAATTATGCATGGTTAACATTTATATAGTAGCTCCAACTTGGTAACCTAGCTTTCATTAGAAAACACCACTGTTACAGTTTTAAAGGATTTAATCTGTAAGGACAGTAGGTTTTACCCTCTTTTTAGTCCCAGCCCTACATTGTAATTCCCATATGCTCATCATGTCTCTGTGAATAGTGCAAAGACGGGGGCCTGAAAATGTTCAGCAGCCGCAAACCTAAGAACCTTTGCCTGCTGGATGGTTTTTTAACCATCTTTCTCCTACAGAGGCAGGCCCTGATCTGCTAGATGTTACAGTCTTTAAGACTGGTTACCATGATGTTGCATAGTGGCAGGCGGGGAAGTCCTTGTTTTTAGATAACATCAGAAAAAAATCTTAGGATGTCACCAAGAATGCTCCAGCTGAACTCAAAGACTCCCTAGGCATTGCATCGTGAACCCTGGCATTCTGTAATTATTACATTAAAAGGATTGTAATGGATTTATTTTTATTTTATTTTGGTATATCTGTGTACAGAAGAAGCATAGGCCCAAATCTGGTGTTTTGTTTTTTTTTAATCTTGCACAGACACAAGGTGAAACTAATTATCCAAATGTGTTGCACCCCCAGGGAATCATTTTGATCTAAGCTTTGATTTCCCCCCCCCCCTCCTTTTGGCTGGACTTAGAGTAAAACTGCAGGTGACCTTCAGGGAAGAGGGCCATACTGCCCAGAATAGCAGTGATTGCTTAGGGAAGAACTAGCTAGTCACTCTGGTCACATCTGGCATTGATTTTGTTCTAAGGCCCTCTTAATAAGCATGTCTTTGAAGCCTTTGCCTTTCATTTTAAGACACAAAGACATGCATCAGTGGCTGACACTCCACATTCTTTATTGAATGAGTCAGTTTGCAACATAGGTGCCTTGGGTTTTTGTTGGGTGCTTTCAGTCAGAAGAGTGCTCTGCAATATGGATTTAGGGCACACATGTAGCTTAAAGAGAAAGGATAGAGTTAATGTTTGCCCCCCACTCTCACACATTCACACACACAAACCCTCTGAGTAGTGTTGGGTATCACAACGAGAGCAAAGAGAGAAAGAGAAGCCAAGCTAAGCCTTACTCTGTGGGTGCCAGATACGGGGGAAAGGGGGAATGGGTGAGGGATGGGTAGGAGGGGACAGGGGAAAGAAGCAGAAGTTGCCACATTAAAAAAGTGCGCTTCAATGGGAAGTCCACTTCAGTGAGCAAATCAAGGCCTCCTGGTAGGTTTTAAGAGATTGTGAGGGAAAGATATCCATTTGTGTTCTCTCCCTCCCCCCTCTCCTTCTTTGCACTTCTCTGTGAGAAATTAACTTGCAGTTATGGAAAACATCACACTGTGTATAGTTCCCCCTCCTGCCCCCAAGAAAATAAAATGTGGTGTTCAAACAAAGAATTTTGTCAACGCTGCCAGAGCCTAAGATCAAGGGGGAAGTTATTGCTACAGCTGTTTATCCTCTTGGAAGGGAGGAGATAAAACTGAGCGAAAGTCCTTTTTGTGCCTCATTCAAAGGTTTTCCTCCCCCCTCCCCCCCCCCGCCTGCTAGCTTGGGGGATTCTAGAAGGAAGTCTCATTGTACTTTAGTTTGGGGTCAGCAAAGGGGGCTCTGCAGAGGGACAGTCCTGGCTTAACTGAAATAAATGGATTTGGTTACATTCCTGGGATCATCTGGAAGTAGCCGAAAGGGAGGGAAAAGGACTAAACAGTTTTCAGTTTCCGAACTGAGTCAAAGACATCTTCTTATCTTTGTAATCAATACCTGATAAATAAATCTCAGGTTGGTACATTCAGTGGTCTTCCCTTCTCAACGCGAAGTCCTTCTTTACAAAGAAGAAATTCAAAACGTCCTCCCCATCCTCTAGGATGGGACATTAAAAAAAACCATACAGGCAAATGGCAACTTTCGAGCCCATAGTAATATTGATCAGTCAGTCAGTGTATAGTTGATCCATCTATCCATCCTTGCAGATGTGTCTGGGTTTCCCAGTGTTTGCTTTCTTCCTCCTGTATCTACCTGACCAGAAAGCTTCCTTGCTGATGACAGGATGGCAGCTTGGGGAAGATGACAGCTCCGCCTGGGAGCACCGAGGGATGTGTGTGTGTGGTAGTAGACAAGCAGGCTCCCGAAATGCTAACTCTCTGAATGGAAGGCCTTCATTTGGTGCATATGCAATTAAGCAGCCTGAGAAGGCAGAATGTTGGATGTGAGGATAAAAGGAACCTTTAATCAAGAAGCTGAACGGTCTAATTCAGGATAATAGAGGGGTCCTTACTGTTTGACACAAGAGGGGAAGGGGTGCTTTTTTGTCTGGGTGAGCACTGGCTTCATGATCTATGCTCCCAAGCCAAAGAAAGGGAGAGCAGAACGCTGCTGCGTGACCTTTCGGTGTCAAATATTGCCCGCGAAGCCAAGATTGCTCATTATGTAAGAGCTGCTAGGAAATATCTGAGAATTAATGCAGTAACCTCTGTGGTTTTTAAAGTGGTGATTCTGCATTGGTCTCTTGTTTCAGAAAGAGCCAGAGGCTTGACTTGTTTCCCAATAGCAACAAAAAGGAAATGAAGCACTTTAATGAAAGATTCTAAACTGCAGGAGTGATGCTCTAAGGAACATTAAGAATCGGTTTTGTTTTAGATTTTTATTTCCTTAAATCAAATGCTTGGCTGGGACAAACTCTGCTGCCAATGCCTATGGACGACTTCAGTGTCCCCTGCTTCTTTTTTTAATTTAGTGATACATTCAAAGTCTTTCTCTCTCTCTCCTTCTCTCTCTTGTTTTTTCAAGAACTTTTCCTTAGTTGCCATTCAATTGGCTGACCTTGCACTTGTCTATCCAGAATATGTCTTGGAGTTCAGGAGCTGGTTTGCTGCTGTAGGGAACTGTTCTTGTGGGGGCTGCCTGTTAAACAGATGTGGACAAATGAAATTAGTGGTACTTGACTCAGAGATGATAATGGCAAGACTGTAATTTATATTAATCGGGGAAATTGAGGCATTTCCTGACTGACTGACTGACTGATTGATTATTTGAGAATCAAGGTGCTATTGCAGTCACCTTGGAATTACAAAAAGTGCTCTTCTACGTTAACTCCCAGCATACGCAGGCATAGGGATAGTTCCGATATTGCTGGACTACAACTCCCAACAACCATTTCCCATAATTGCCTGGACAGCTGTTATTTGTTGTTTCAGCAACATCGGGGAAGATTCTAGCTTCTTCATACTGGTATAGGGTTTCAGGATATTCGCCCATTCTTCTTTTGTATCTGTTTATATTTCAATATAAGCATATCCTAAATTAGCCCTCTCCAGCCTCCTGACATGTAAACTTTAAATCCCAGATTGGACATTGCTGAACATTGTATAGGTTGAGGTCCACGTGCTTGGATGGTGCCAAAGTGGGGGAAGACTGTATTGAATCTATTGTTCCAGTCTTTGGGCCTGAGAAGGGACAATAAGCATGATGGTGTTGTTTTGAAAGATCAGGGTGTTTTAAAACCTGCAAAATGATAACTCTGCTTAAAGCTTTGTCAGCAGCTTCTGGGAGGGCTTAAGCCTCTTGGTTGTGTGCTCACCGACAATTATGTGATCCAGCACTCTGCTATCATCCTTGCCAATGTCTCAAACACACGGGGGTAGCCAACCATGCTCTGGTTCACAAGCTTCTCTCTGATTGGCATGTTAAACCACACATCAAAGATAAGTTTACTAGGCACAGGACAAAGCACACCATAAATCAGTATCAGAATCATTTTAGTGCATGATCTTAAGGTGATATGAACAGCTATTTATTGTGTGGATATCCACTACTGCATCCAGAGGCTTTCAGCAACGGTAATGGTCCATGGACATTTGCAACGGGGTGAAGAAAATCTATATGTCTTTGCATTACAGTTAGGACAAGACCCACTGAGTATATAAAGAAGATCTCCTGGTGATTGTAATATATGCTTGTAGACATTTGCCTTTGCAGTAAACTATATGTGCAGTATAAAGTGGTGGTTGAGACAGTACCATTAGAAGTAATATTTATTTTAAATTTTTTGGTATACTGACTCACAAGCAACTATCTTGTGATAGTTGTGATACTGTATCATCACCTGCACTGTTAAATTCCTTTAAGTGAAGAGTGCACAACCTAATAATGGATGATGGGCAATAGCTTATTTATGTATGTATGTATGTATGTATTTATTTATTTGATTCCATTTGGACACTGCCTGACTCAACTGACTCTGGGTAGTTCATAATATATTGCCATAAAATTCAATACAAACCAAAACAAGCTGGGATCCAGTCACTATATACAGACAAAAATAAAAGTAAAGCTAGCAGTGGGCTATATTTGAATGCTATTGAATACCACTTGCTTAGAGGAATTTGTTCACATGCTCTGATTTGTCTGCCTGATCTAACAACAAATACATAGAATACCAAACTAGATCATGGTCTTGTTTTTGTTTGTTTGTTTGTTTTTGCTTTGCTTTGCTTTGCTTTGTCGGGAAATATAAGAATTTGGAGGTTGGGAAGGAAACTTACCCTGAATACATTTTGGAATTCAGATATGGATTGTTGGGTATTTTTGCTACAATGAAAAATATATCGATTCCAAGGTATGCTCCATTTATTTTGCCTATGTTGATCTTACTGATTTCAGGTATTACTTCAAAAAAGCAAGTGATGAGTTTGACTGTGGGGCAGTTTTTGAAGAAATCTGGGACGATGATGCCATTCTGCCAATGTACGAAGGCAGGATTCTTGGAAAAGTTGAAAGGATTGATTGACTGATTTTGAGTGGCATAGTCTATGCGAGTGTATTTAAGAAGACATAAGCTACAGATGCTGGCCTTTGGACCTAACCACCAAACAAAGCTTTTGAAGGAAGGTTTGAACCAATGAAGAAGCAACAGAAAACACATTGAGGTCTATGAAGACTTTGCCAAATCAGCCTTAGCAAAAATTCTAAGATGAGTCTATTGAGCTGGAGGCCAAGATGTTAACAACCCTGAACTATTTATTAAAAATATGATCACTCTGGGTGATTTGAAGATGCAGATGCTCTGAAAGACTTGCATATATGGTATATGGCTTCCTAACGATTCTGTACTTAATGATTTAGAAACTGTGTATAGCTTACCTTACAATAATCCTTACTGATATTTATTGAACATTCTAGATTTTTTTCTTTAAATCCATTTTATGGATATGCTGCTTTAAACAATGGAGAAAAGAGGGGATGTGATGTAAAGAAAAAGGGTGTTTTATATTTTATTTTTTACATTGTTTCCACTATCTAAATAAATGTGTCCTTTATTAAAATGTGCATTTGTTTCTGCCACCTTAGAAAACCAACTGGAATTATGATCTTCAGTTGTTTTATTTCTTTGGAAAGGGATGAGAGAGGAAGAGATAATCTGTTCTAAAGAGTAGGGTATTTTGATCAATGATGCTCTAGTTCTTGTGCAGGGACAACATTCTCAATTGCCTAAAACAATCTCTAGGAGATCAAGAGCACTTCATAGATCTTCATACTCTTTCCCTTGACCTCTTTTCCCCATTCCTATTTTGGATTTAATCATACTGCAGAGTAAATATTCCGATCTTTGGATGTTCTGAGACTACAATTTCCAGAATTCCTAGCCAACGTAGCAAAAGGGCTGGCTGTTTGGACACCCTAGAACTTGAGGTCCCAATGTCATTAGTGGACACCTGATTGGAGAAGGGTATAGTAGAATTATGTCTGTACACATGCTGGTATTAATTATGGTTAATTTTAATAGAGTTTGAGGCTCACCATGATTGCTTCTAAAAGAATTTCAGAGGTGCTATGGGAAAGGTGCTCCTGCTTTTGGGTGAGTCCCAAAAAAGGAAAATGGGAAAACCTGATTTTGAAGAGTGGCATACAAAATTTAAAATAAATGTAAAGACGGTGTGCAGAAGAGGTGATAGACTGCATCTGTCCACAGTACATCTGACTGCCTAACTACAAACTGTAGGCTGCGGAAATTGTATCTGCTCCAGTGCTAAGGGTGTTCTCATGGGTTAAATATAATAGCTACGAGAGGTAATAATGACAGTGTTTGGGTCTTGTCAGTTTTCTGTGGTATCAACAGGCACCTGCATAGCTTTCCTTTTCTGGTATTGTTTCTGATGCCTGCTTCAGAAAAGTAGTCTCTAAGAACTCCCAATACAGAATGATATGGGTCATGTATGCCGATCCCAACCATACAAGGAGAAGCAGTATATGGAATCATCTAATTTGCACTTATATAGCTAACAGTAAGATATTCACCAGATTTGTACTGTGCTTTTTCTAAACAACAGCAGCAGCAACAAAAGTTGCTCTTTCAGGGCACTTTCAGCATTACAGCTATAATGAAAAGGCCAGACTGTCCAATGTGATGTCCCATCTTAACTGTAACAGCCACCCAGAGGGCATGAAACTTTGGACTGGTGTCTTGTAGCAACTCTGAACAGCTTGAAGTTCCTGCAAGGTCAAAGTATACTTTTGGATGCATCATCATTAAGATGGTAGTAGTAGTTCCCAAGAACCCAGAAATATTACAAAATCAAAGAAATCCATGGGTGATAACCTTCCAGCTTTTATACCCTTGGATAATTCAGCCATTTCTAAATGTTTCATGGAGCATGAATGGTGGATGAGGTAGCTGGCTTCTGAGACTGCATCTGGAAGGGCAGTAAGTAGCCTTTGCATCTCAAGCGGCCACAGTAGATGTGTCCTTCGGATGGTGGCTGAAATACGCAGAACGCTTCTCCTCTGTCTTGATTATATGCACTGGAACAAAGTAACGCCGTCATCTAACTTAGAAAGACATTTAACTTCAACTTCTTTGTGTGTGTGTGTGTCTGTTTGTCTGTGTGTTTAACACGTGCATTTTATGACAATTTTGTTTGTACAATATGATGTACATATGTAAAAGATGGGGTGGGGAAAATACTGTTAATAGATGATCTCTAGTGTGTGTGTTTTTCAAGGAAAAAAACACTTCTATCAGTACAGTACCTGTGCCTGCATGGTGATAATATGCCATGTTTCGCCCTGTGTTCAGGGTCCAAGCTCTCCCTTCTTTGTTTAAGGGGTTTATGTACAATGTATTTTATGCCTTTTTACTACAACTCTTGTACTTTATGACTTTTGCCATGATGTTTGTTCTACTTAAACTGTAAATTATGCATTATAAAGAGTTCCATTTAAAGAAAAAAAAATACTTGGTACAATAATTATTGTAATTAAGAGATGTAGCCTTTATTAAAATTTTTATATTTTTCACATGAATATAATCTATTTGTTCTTGTTTCTACTCAGCGTATGTGCGTATGTGTGTGGGTGTGTATCCACCTCCACTCCATTTTTCTATGAACTCCATTTCAACAAAAACGTGATTTTGTGAGGGTATGAACAGCAAATGAATTTATTAACTTTATGGGCAGCTGGAAGCAGTTATCTGGGTGGAAATAAATGTACAAGTGCCTTAGTGCGACTGAAATCATGAAGAAACAGGTCATTTTGCAGGCTCGTGCATTTAAGCTTGAAACCCAAGATGTTTAAGAACAGAGGCTGATGTAGAGTGTAGCTCTTACATACTCTTAAAGACTAGCTCTTAAAGTCTATCCCAGGAAACATTAGATAAAGCTTCATGCAACTGACATATTCTAGGTCTGAAGAAGATGATCATGTATTGATAGGGATGCTATTTCCTCAACCCAAAGTGTGTAATACTATTTTACCAATTGATGAGCTAACTGTAGGAAGGCATTTAAATATGCACAAATTGGCTCTGATACATGTAGAATCTGGAAGCAGGGCTTTTGACTAATGTCAGGGTCAGCATGTAAATGGTTATAGGCAGATCTGATAGTCATTCGGTAGCCAAGCCAAGCCTTGGTAAGCATACATTGAACCAAATAGAAAGTTCAGCGCAGCAATAGGCCGGGGGGCTATTCTGCCATGTGTCCCCATTCCACCTTTCAAACGGCCTGTTCTCTCCAAAGCAGATGACCAAATATTCCCTGCCTGTTTTGCCACCACAGTTCAGCTCTTATAATCTTGGGGTCCTTGAAGAGCTCTAAACAGGATGCTGGGGAGGGACAGATGCGGCTCGTGCAGCTAGATGTTGTTCCCCACCCCAGCTGTGAACACTACAAGGCTGCGGTCTGACTTGATAAATGGAACTTTTGTTGTTCCTGTGCTGCTAAAAAATTTCCCGAGAATGACAATCTGCTGCTAAAGGTGCTTTACCATCCCCCCCAGCATGCTTTTTCTGGAAGATGCCAGGGTGCCTACGCCCGTCGTGTACTTGAATGCTCTGCTGGAAGCAAGACAGTGAGGCTTGGGCATTCTCCCAGCCATTGTTAGCACGTTCCACCTAAACCCTCACTCGCTTTTCTTTCCAGTGCTGTGCTACAGGCGTGTTAATTCTGTGGCTAGTCTGAGCCTGTCAGCTGGCGTTCCAACAAGGCTTTGGCCGTGTACTTGCCATCTGTCACCTAAGGCCGCTATCCCTGGGTGGTCAGCCTTGACAGTGCCAATCTAGACCATTTGTTAGAGTCAGAGGCCTTGCTTTGTGTTATTCCCAAGGCGGCCTTGGGCGCTTCCTCCCTCATCCATCTCCCCATTCCCTTCTCATCCTGTAGCAGTGCATCTGGAGTTATTTTCCACGTGAGGCACGACTTCAGTCCTAACTTGAGAAAAACTTCACACTGAGTACATAGGACTAACGCCCAAATTCTAAGTTAAAATAAAGCCGCAGATGGTTTTCCACATTCAAATGGATCACTGTCTTTATTAAACACCTTCTCAACTTAGTGGGGTCACCTTAATTGATGAGCCGGACATAACAGATGGATAGGCAGACTTAAACAACATGGGTAAAGAAAGTGATTTTTCCCCTCCCTATTCCACCATCAAAGGTTAGGAACTTAGTACTGCACAGTAGTATTTTTTCTTCTTCTGCTATTAAAATGAAATCACACTGAGTCTAATTCTTCTTGGGAAGATGAATGCGTCTGAATCAGTTTGAAGTCATTCACTGCCGTATAAGCTTTTGCATCTTTATATATCAGTGCTCCAAAATACTTGCCTTTCCCTTTTTGTCTTTTTCTTTTCTTTCCTCTCTTTCTTCCCCCCAGGGGTCTGTAGAAACAAAAAATAAAATGTCTTCAAATACATAGCAGGCTGTTTAGTGGAGATAAAAGGGTGTTTGAATAGTCCTTTAAAAATGAATGAGAAGTGAAAACTCTTCTGTTTGGAGTGGAAGTAGGATGTGATGAGCATTCTCCATCACCTTAATCTGTCAGTTTCAGAGTATTGCATTCACTCGACTATTTAAGAAGCACGGGACCTCATCCTGTGCTCTGAAGGTAGTAATACAGTATAACTGAACCAGAACGGTATCATGCGCTCTTCAACCACTGACATATTTGGAATGGGTTGGGATGACAATGAGGGGAATTTCCAGGCTGGTTCATGAGGCTCCCGACCCAACTATCTCTTCCACGGCCTTTAAAATGCTGAAGGATAAAGCTTTGTTTTCAAAAAATGATGACTCCCATGCTCCAGTGGAAAAATAGGAAGCAAGATATTAATCAAAAAAGCAAGAAGAGTATCGAAGGAGATCTAAACAAGCATGAATGACTTTGAAATCTATACATTAAGAGCTGTCAAGTAATTTAACCATTTTTAAATTATGAAGTGTTTATAAAATACTGTATGTCCATTTTTAAAAAATCATCCTCACTGTCAGTTGTTCTCTAATAAAGAGTGCAAATCATATTAGATACCTCTGAATATATGACACCTCTGTCCTATATAATGAAGACGTGGTCATTAGCAAACAGAGGCCATTCGGTGACTACCTTTCCCCTCAAGATGTCACTTCATTTTGTATTAGGCTCGCTGCTGGCATGGAAAAGGTGTGGCTGTGATTATTCCCACAGCATACAAGGTAAGTTGAGAGTTGGGCCGGGGATGTTAAAGGGCATTTAGCAGGGACACAAAGATATTAGGGAACTCTATATAACATTTCAGCCAGTTCTTGCTCCTTCTTTTCCCCCTTTGACTTACCATTTGCCTACTGTACCAACAGTTGTTCTTCAAGATTTATCTGCAGCAGCAGCAGCAGCAGCCCTCACTGTGTAAGGCAACAGGTAGGTAACACTGAGGACCAGTGGCATGTTCTGGAGTTTTGAGAGCAAGGCTGACATTGAGGAGGTCTCCTGGCTCCCCAATGCTTCCCCAGTGGGTGTAACCAGTCACAAACACCCATTTACCAGAGATCCAATTGTCCAGGCTGCTTCCCACCACCATCTCTAGTACCCACAGGGTGATCTCTGCTGCTCCAACTGACTTTTCGCATTTTTCTGAGCAGGTGGTCAAACAAACAAAGCCTTATTTTGCATTGTTTCTATTTTCTAAACATGGCACTAGAACCGATCATGCAAATAAAATAAAAATGATACTTGCAACTGGTGCTTTGCTTTGCATTTAATGAGTTTAATTTTTTTCTAAGGGTGTGTTTAAAATCATATAGGCCAAAAAGCACAGGCAGCTACAGGGAGAGGGGCCTTCAGTGGAGGGATTAAATCTGTGTTGTGATGCCCTGATGCAAATCCTGTGACTTACATATTTGCACCTGACACCTGAACACTTGTACTTGAGTTCTGGAGTTGGCACCATGATGCCATGATGTGTGTTTTATCATTTTCTTGGCATCACAGTTAATAGTGGGTGCTAATGGCAAGGAATGTGATAGGCCCAAGGCAGGCCTACAGATGCTACATTGCCTACTCCTAATGAAAGGTGAGACTGTGAAGGAAAGTAAGGATAATACTACAAGAGGCTTAAGGCAATTCCTACAGCCACTACTTTTACTCCCTCAAACCTTTAGGATCACACTTGAACCACCCCACGAGTCTCCTCACCGAGAATGTCTTGGAACTGGTGGATTAATCCAGGTTCCTTCCAGCTGGCCACTGAGGGAACCTCCAGATCAGCCCTCTGGCCAGTGCTGTTCCTCCACTCCTTGTCTTCTTGCCCCTTTACATTCCACTCTCTTGACTTCCGGAAAATAAACTTGCCACATACCTTCAGCTGCCATGCACGTGGCATCCGGGGTCTGATTCCTTCTGCCTTTGCTGTGGCTGTTGCTGTTGTGCCAGGAAATCTATAACATGTGCTCTCAGAAGGGGAAAGACTGCTTAGGCCCTCTTGGCTTAGTGCTGAACTCGTAGGGGTAGTTCAGTCACTTGGTGCTTAGTGCCATTTAAGGCTTTGTCCTAGGCTGAGATGCCTCAGTGTTTGGGATTCCTCCTCTTCTTTGCAGAGCCAGGCTTTTTTCTGGGATCCCTTCTAAGAGAACAGTGTGGTATTTCCAGGTCTCCCATTCAGAGGATCTGCTGGCTAACAATGAGCAGAGCTGGTTGCAGTACAGTAAAAACCCTGTCATAATGAGCTTGAGCAAATCCTCATGGAAGGCTGGTGGGATTGGACTGGCCATACTCCCCTGACCACAAGCTATGCTTGATTTGATGCTAGACATTAAGTCCAATGCTCGGTTGCTTCCCCCACTATCAGTGGTCCAAGAAAGTGACCTTGCTAAGAGCCCTGATCCCAATCTGGATTGAAGCTGAATTGGTCTGGCCCTGCTGAATTACTCCATTTCTAAATCTGTGATTGATCCAATTTTGATGCATCTCCTTAGAAAGCACGAGTGGCAACTCTCTATCACAGACCTTAGCTAGGTAATACTACTTTCTGCTACTAATGGAGGATGATATTCTCTCATTTATTAATGTTTAAATTTCCAGTATCTACTACAAAAAGAAAGCTTGCCAAAGGAAAGACTGAAATTCTTGATGTTTTCTCCCTAACATACTGGCACAATAAGGAAGTTGTGTTTGACACAGAAAAGGATGTGAACAATTGCAAGTTGTACATAAATGGCAAAAAATGGAGCAAGTCACTAAATTTGTGTGTCCTGGTGGAATGTTTACCAAGAATAGGGAAATGGTTGGGAAAAATTTAAAATGTGCAAGTGCTGGCAGAAAGGTGATCAGTAGTAAGTACAAGATATTTACTAAAACAAGCAAAAATGGCTGTTGAAAAGCCTGCTTCTGTTACTGTAGTTGTACGGAAGTGAGAATTGGATATGTTAGGGGAATGGATACTTAAGGAGTGAGAGTAATAAAAGATGAAGAGATAGATTCAAGAATGAATGGGTACAATAAATGAATATGGATTGAATATAAAAGTGAGTGACCTGTATGGAAGAAGTATGTTGTAGTGGTTTGATTATATATGGAGAGAATGAAGGAGAATCAGATTGTAAAAAAAATGTATGAAAAAAAAGAGTGAATAAATCCACTGAGGGAGAAATGGAACTGCTGAAACACCAGGCCCCAATCCTCAACCCCCACAGAAGGTTGATGGTACTGAAGGTAGCTGAGAGGTCTAGTAAGACCAAAGGGGACACACTTCTTCATCTAAAACCTGACAAAAGTAATCAACAAATTCTGTTCTGTGCCCAGGCCTGAATGCTGACTGAAAAGGGACCAGATGATCCAGACCAGACTCTCTCTAGGGTGCTCTGAAGTGGCTTCCTTGCCACCTCAACAACCCCAATGGAAGACTGGAGACAGGCTGATAGATGTTCAGTCAGTTGGACTGAGGAAGAATCTTTTAAGGAGAAGTTGCACTACAACCTCCTTCAAACTGCGGGAAATACCCACTCCCAAATGACACTAACTACACACGCACGCCGTCCTCTGAAAAAGCCAGGAGAGGCATGGATCTCATCAACAAGTGGTAAAGGGCATGCTTAAAGTAGTGAGCACATTGTCCATTTTATTGGAATCCACAGGCCAAAAAGAGTTCCAGTTGACAGGGCCAGACATCACTACAATCACCACTGTAGGTGGTACCCATGGAGAGCCAAGACTTTGCTGAATCTTGGACTTTGGCAAAGTGCTATGCAAAATGGCCACAGCTGCCAAGCAGGAGATCTAATGGCACCTTCTTGCCAGTAGAGCAGAGAGCCAGCCACCCTAAATAAGGCAGCCAGCCAACAGCCTGTTCTGCAATAAGTGCTTTGCCTTGATTACTGCAAAGTATAGGCCAGTGTTTCTCAACCTTGGCAACTTGAAGATGTCTGGACTTCAGACATCTTCACGTTGTCTGGGAGTTGGAGTCCAGACATCTTCAAGTTGCCAAGGTTGAGAAACACTGGTACAGGCTGAAATGTGAGCTCCTGCTCCTGCTCCTGCTCCTGCTCCTGCTCCTGCTCCTGCTCTGTCAAGTTCACTTCTAGTCTTTCTCCACTGGCAAAAAGTCCAAGGATACAAAGAAACACCTCAGATCAACCCATAATATATAAAACAAATCTTAATTCATAACTAGTTTTACATTTTCCTAGATGTCTAATTCCTTCTGTTCTTCAACCTGTTTCCAAGTTGGGGTGTATTTCTTACCTGGCAGGAGTCAGATTGAGAAACCAGATCCCTCCCTGTGATGGAAGGCAAAAGAATGAAAGCAAAATAGAGCTGGCCTTTTTTTGTTTTAAAGCGTACCTGAGAAAGAGAGAAGCATTCCTGCTCCTGACTAGTTGGTCTGAGTTGAGTTTCCTGGGCTTTGCTGGTCTCTGGCCACTGTCCAGATTGGCAGGCTTAGTTCTGATTGATTAACTCTTTCATGTCTGAAGCTCTCGAAATGTTTTCGCCCCTTTCACTGTAAAACAAACCATGCTCAGAGTAAACCTAGCCTATGCCTTGTGGAAAATTCAGAGGCCTTGGAAAATGCTCTCTTAATAGTGGATAGCTTTGTCCTTTATGATAGCCAGCAAATGGCGTTCTTATTTTTTTCTCCTAAAACAGCTGAATGAATGAATAAACAAATAAATAAATAGTAATTCCTGAAAATTTGCTCTACTCCTCTTTTCCTTATTTTACCTTCTCCATCTTGCTTGTCCTTCTCCATCTTCTCGATGCTCAAGTATAAAATATAATATAATAAAATAATAAAATAGAGTACTCTGAATATTGACATAAGCTCTAATTGAAGTTGGATTGTGATGAAGGAATTTCAAGTCCACATAACTGCAAAGATTCTGGATTATTGCCAGTTGTTTGATCGCTGGGCATGTGGTTTGGTTCTAACTCTTAGGGAAAGCTTCCTATAGAGATGGGGGAAAGTGCTTTATGTGACAAATTTCAGAAGGTGGCCATATATTAATTTGTCACTGCTACAATAAAAAAGCTCCATGGCAGCTTGACAAGGACAGATAACAAAGCTGTTGTACAGGCATATTTCTGCTGGGGCGATTGGAACATCTGCAGCTAAACTATCCTTGGATCAGGAGGGGAGTTAGAAAACAGAGGAAGAGGGTGCTACTTTGATTTTATCCTGTCCCTTCTGCTTTATGGCAGATCCCATCCAGATCCTGCCCTGGCATCAGTTTCTGCTTATTGGGGTGTGTATTCCTGGAACAAGGCAGCTGAAAAGCAGTTTAGATGTGCTGTTTCTGCCTAAGCCACCAATCATTTTAAAGGAATCTATTGATGGGATGCCAGTATCAGAGTAGGTTTGTCTTCCTCCCCACGTCACTCATTGCCACTGACTTGGGTGTGTTTTTGGTGAAACGTATCCTTTGTTCCTTCCTTCTGGTGTGGCCAGGAGCTGTCCACTTCAGCCCTTCATCAGCTGGCAACCCAGTGAGGGTAGAATTATACCTTGCATGAAATCAGAGCATCATCCTACAATTTCAGTATTCAGTGGCACGTGAGCTTGTCTGCTACCCCTGAATGTGTACCTTTATACACCACAAAAGAGTAGTAGTCTGTGACTTTGGCAGATTCCCTGGTAACATACAAACATTGCCTATCATAGGCCAATGAATATAAATGCATTAAATGAGCTTTTAACCATTAAAACCACTTCCCCAAATTTCCAGATTATTTGAAGGAATTGTTTAGGACAAATTTGGGATAAACTCCATCAGTCTCCCAGACAATTCTCCTTTTCTCTTTTGCCATGTGCCGTCAGCTGTCCTATCCTGTGATTCAGGATTTCCAGTTTGGGGGTGGGGGGTGAGAGATTGAGAAAGAGAGAGAATGAGAGAAAGAATGAGAGAGGGAGAGAGAGATCCTTTGTGATTTCTGGCTTTCAGTATTTGTTTTGAGCACGGCAAAAGCCTTGAACACCTCTACATGCTCAGCGCTGTCTTTGAAAGCAGCATACAGGTGCTCCCAAAGCACATGCTTTGGAGAGAGTCTTCTAGTTTGGAGTCAGACCACTTCCAGCTCACTGGCATTTCTTCAGATCGGAACAGAGCTTTGCAGTCTTAACCCTGAAACCCCTGTATTGCCTTGCCAGCAATATCAGGGCCCTCTATACCTGCAGAGAAATTTTGTTTGCTTGATTGTTTTATTTAATCCACGGAGATTCAGATACTCTGGGAAAGCTCCTTCTGGTGGCCTGGGATGAAGATTTCGGTGATGAGCTCCAGAGGGCTAGCCATGAGAACTCATGTAGCATAAACCAAGAGTCTTGTGATACTGCGAGTCCAACAGATCCATAAACCTCTGTGAAGCCAAATCTGCTTTATCTCCTGGCAACAGAAGGCCTGTGTGCTGCAAAAACTTGGGCCATAACAAACTGCAAGTTTTGAAGGTGCTGTGAAGACTCCGGTGATTTGTGCTTTACTTCTTGGAAAAACGTGGCATCTATTTCTTAAAAGAACCTTGGTACAGCTTAACAGTTTTCTGCTTAATTTCAAAAGCTGGGCAAAGCATTGAGCTAGTGTTTGGTATTCCTGAACATGGTTTTAATCTTAAAATGATGAAACACATAAACTGTTTCTAGGGCTCTTCAGAAAGCACCATTCTTCTCGGCATAGTTAATATATATATTTTTTTCTTTTAATGTTCTTGATTAATCAAGTCAGCCTGGCCATTTTCATTTCTCTTTCTCTTTCAGAGAGATATGAAGCTACTTTATAATGAGACATATTATTTGTGCATGCAGACCAGAACTGTCTCTTCTGACTTGAAGCAGCTCTCCCTGGGGTCCTTTTCAAATCTTCTGCTAACTCCTCCTTTTAATTGGAGATGCCAGATATGAACCTGGGGACTCTTTTGCAATTGCAATTGCAATTGCCAGCATATCTCCCATCACTGAGTTACAGTCCTGTTTCTGCTACAGGTTGGTCCTTTCTCCTCTAACTCTTAACCATGGTACAAACACACCCTGGCAACACAGGCATCTTGTACAAACTGCAGTGGTGAAAAATGAAAACACATATGTTATGACATCATGATTCAAACTCTGTCCTTTTGTCCTAACGTTGTAAGTTATGTGATATGAATCATGACATTGCAACATGTATCTTGTCATTTCTCCCACCTTCCCCGTCTATAGATGTCTATGCCTAGCAACTTCATTTTTTGTTTGCTTGTTTGTTTGTTTGATCACTATGCCATTGCTTTTCTCATACCACATCCCATGAGTGGGACAGTCTTAAGTTGTTCTTGGCTGTACTAGTCTTATAACAGCGTCTTCTCCCTTACCTCGGCATCATCCAAAGGCAGCCTCTTGTAAGAAATAGTTGGCAAGGCCAGGCAGAAGCAAGGTGTCACCACTGAGTTGGTGCCTCCCAATTTCAAGGTCACAAAGAAAATAGCCAAATTTCTATTGACTTGAAAAAGCAGAAGGAAAAGGCCTAGAATAGAAACCCTGGAACATTACTTGGCTTTGATTTTTGTGTTCTGCAGAAGGCAGATTTTCTTGGTGTGTCTGACTCTATTCTTGTTTGCAGTAAAACAACTACCTAGTTGTATTGTATCTGGGGGCTTCTGCTATAAGTAAGTGAATGTGGAGTTAACTGTCTGGAAAGTCAAGATTTATTGCCATGCCTGTGTGAATCTCAAGAGCCTCATGATGCATGAAATTTGTTAGGCTGCTAACCCATTACCTTGAAGGAAGTAAAATAGCTGAGGTGGCTTGAAAGAAAGGCAATAAAAGATGGGGATCAGCAGTGGGGAGAGGCATGGGTACCATTGTGTGGTCTCCCATGAGGGTGCAGGTAATGCCAGAGTCAGCAATCCAGTCTCCACAAGAATCAAGTCATCCTGAGCAACACCAGATGTATTCCTGGGCCTCAATTTTAAATACAATTCTACAGTTGTGTGGCTCCCATTCTTATGAAGTTTAGGAAATTACTGAAAACCTGGTTATTCTCTCAAGCCTTGGGATAGGGTGATTGTGGAACCCCCTTTAGTTATAGTTATGGTTGGTTTATATTTTGTATACTGTTCAGCTGTGACCTTCTTTATATGTACTGTTTTCTTTTTATTTGTAAGTCACTCAGAATAGTCAAGGAATTGAGCATCCTTGAAATTTGATAAAATAAACTCAATAAGGAATAGCCAAACTTTGGGAAGATCTCTATGAGAACATCCAAATCTCACTAGGTTAGGTGATCCTGTACATGTTGAAACTTTATTTCTTTATGTCAGGATTTTAGTTCATTTGGGGAGTCCTCATACATGTCTCCGAGTGTCATAATGGCCTTGGCAGCAGTAGGTCCTTGTAGCTGACCCCTGGAGTAGGATGACCATATTCTGCTTGATAGTTTGGAATGGCTGTCCAATCAAGGATCTTTTAAGAAGCTTCAGGAGAGAGAACAGGCATTTTGAAGTTGCTCCAAACCAAGTTTGCCAACTGCGTTCCTGCTCTGAGTGTGTCCCACAAGCTTCCTTGAGCAGGACTGTATCTGGCATGATGTTCTCTGTGTGTTTTTGTAGACAAAGATCTGATACTGAAAAACAGTCCATGAGGGAAATGTTGGTTATGGGGCTGGGGTATAAAAGCCCAGTAATTAAACCAGCAAACCAATAAATAATTTTTCCCAACAGTTGCAACTGGTGAAGGCTTCTCTCCATATAAAACATGACACTGCCTCCTGCCCCCCCCACCCCTGCTCCCAAATAGCTAAATGAACCTTTCGAATGGGAGGGGAAGCATTGCCAGCCAATGTCATCTCCAGGGCAGCTGCAGTTTCTCTGTAAGCATTTCATTAAGGGAGTGATGGGGAGCCAAAGCCTTCTTCATGCCAGCTCTCAGCCTCTTTTACGCATGTTTCATCCTAAGCAGCTTCTTCTCAATACAGCTCCCCGTGTGCCAGCGATAAGCACTCAGGAAATGGAGAAACCATTTCCTGATGACAGCTTCCTCTCCTTGGGATTCCCTCTTTTGGGTGGCCTGACCAAGCCTGAATTGGAGTGGGGTTTGTGGTTGTTCCTGAGACAATATAAATGCCTTATTGAGCAGCTATTTGGTAACCAAGAATAAACAGCTGGTAACTAAGCAGCGCATCTTAGCACATCTGTTTGCAAATATATGTGAAATATTTTTTCTCCAATACGGTATAAACTAGCAGAACTGATGACATTGGACAGGACACAAAAATAGCACCCAAGGACATCAACAGATACCTGTTTTAGCATCTTCCAGGCTCTTCACCCCACCTGATTTTTTTTTCACCTGATTATTTTACTTAAACAGGAATCTGGTGTGCTCCAAAGAAAAGTACTGACTTCTGGAGTGCTCTACATTTCCAAAAACACCTCTGGGCTCCTCATAAGCTTCAAAGGCATCTTACAAAATAAAAATGGCAGGTGGTTTCCTCCCACTGCTTCATCTGGAAGTGAGCTTGCTGGCCCAGAGAAGGAGCAGGGAGCTTCTTCATAGGTTGCAGGAGGGGAGCAGTGCGTAAGGAACAATTTGCTGAGTTGCCGGTTGAGAACCGGCTGCTTTGTGATTGACCACACCTCCCAAGGCAACCATTTTGTGAGGGCCATCACAAAAGATGCTCTTGCAATTCTAAATATATTCACTGGTCCAAGAAGATTACCTTTGCATGGAAAAGGATGAACCGAGACAAGGATAATTTATGAATGGAAAAGGGGTCTTTAAAAAAAAACGTGGGCCCGGTCATTACAGCAGTTTCCCTAACCTGGTATCCTCCAGCTCTATTGGACTACAACTCCCACTACTGCAGCACCGTGTTGACTGTGAGTAATGCACATTGTAGTCCAACCTGCCAGGTCAAGAAGTCTGCAGTTTGGTGTTCAGAGGGCAGATTTTTCAGCAGGAGAAGCTGAGATGGGCAAGGCAATTTCACACACGCATAAACACACCCATTTGTGCTACAGAGGCAGAGCTTGTTGACTGAGAATTCTTGGAAAAAATAAAGAAGGCCTTTGCTGGGAGTAGAAGAGGAAAGGTTTGCTGGCGTCTGTGCGACAGATTGCCCCAATGAAGTAGAAGTGATTTCTCACTTATATTAGGAGCAATTCAAGCTTTTGTGTTAAAAGTCTTTGTAGATTTGTAACATCTTGAATAAAAAGAAATGCTCTCACCACTGTCCAACATGGTACATTTAATTGCCAGGCAAAAGATTTTTTTTCTTCTCCTTCTCCTCCTTCCCTAAGCCTCCATTTAATTATTTGATTGCACAGTAACTGAAGAGGGTTATAGCCAGAAGGCACTTCAAAGCAACACCTTGATGTTCTAAGGGGACCTTATTGGTTTCTGGAGGCAGGAGATCATATATATCTTCTTATTCTTATATATATATAAAACCCCTCCTTATAATCTTGCCAATAAATCTGCCATTTCCACCCCACCAGAAAAAAGAAAGAAAGAAAGAAAGAAAGAAAGAAAGAAAGAAAGAAAGAAAGAAAGAAAGAAAGAGAAAAGCACTGGAATTTTCAGCCCTGGGGGGAGGAGTTCAAGAGATCAGAGAGTTTTCATGTAAAGTTTAGAGTTTATGACATGACTGTTGGCTATGGAGCCTCAGCGTTTGAACTCTTATTTATTAAAAACAGTTTCCCCATTTTCACAGCGCTCCTCTGAAGGACAAGAAAAATGGGCAGGCTTTTCCATACTGCAACATTTCCAGGCTTCGCTGATGCCTCTGTTGGCTTTCTCTCTCTCCTTCTTTGATTGCACTCAAGAGCAAAGGCAAAACTCTTTTGTGGTATGAACACCCATATAAGCCTCTTTCCTTGCTTTCTTCTCATTTTTATTTTTAGTTAGTAGAAACAATCCAAGCCATTCACTTCAACCTTTCTCACTGAAAATATTTCAATGGCAGCAAAAGTTTCTGACAGCTTTAGGTTCCAAGAGGCTGCCGATATTAGGAGAAGGAAACATGATCTGGGAGGTTTGGGGCAGGGCAGCAGGAGGCTACAGCAAGCAGTTGGCCATTTGCTGCTCAGCAAGTAGAACTGACATATAATGCAATCTGATAGAGAAGCTGGGAAACCGTGAGCTCTCGTCCTGCCTTGGACATGTAAGCCGGCTGGGTGACTTGTGGCCAGTCATTCTTTCCCAGCCCTAGGAAGAAGGCAAGGGCAAACTGCTTCCCAAAAACATTGCCAAGAAAACTGCAGGGACTTGTCCAGGTAGTCATGAGGATCCAGTCTGATTGGAAGGGCAAAAAGAGAAAAAGTATGCAAGTATATATGCATGTATGTATAAATGTGGGGTAAAAATAGAATAATGGTATATATACAAACACAGCCTGCTTGGTCTAGCGGTTAACGTGCTGGATTAAAATCTGGGAGCCTGTGAGTTTGAATCCTCCTGCCTTAGGCAAGGAAACCAGCTGGTGACTTTGGACCGGTCACTCTCAGTCCTAGGAAGAAGGTAAAGGTAAAGCACTTCTGAAAATGTTGCCAAGAAAACTACTGCATGGACTTGTCCATGTAGTCACCAGAAGTCAAGGCTGACAGAAGGAAGGATGGAAGGAAGGAAGGGGAAAAGGAAAAGGAAAAGGAAAAGAAAGAAAAATTTTTTTGTATAGGACTGCAATGTCAGGGAAGTCAGGAATATATGGATATTGCAATCCTTCTGTATACAGAAAACTGCATCCTATCAAGTCAGGTCATTCTTCCATCTCACTTAGTATTATGTACACCATAGGTGGGGCACTAGATCCAGGCCAAGGAGTGGATTCAGATGCTTCAGGCACCCTGATGACACCAGAACGTGGCTTTTAATAGAGAGAGAAAGTCACCCCATGCTAAATAAAACAAGGCTCCATTTGCCCTCCTCTCCCCTCATCCTGCATCGCAAATGTATGTTTCCTTCTCAAATAGGACAAAATGGCAAGACTTACCACATCACTTCCCCACCAGCAAAGGCGTGACTTGGTTCCCAGGAATCTTGCAGAGCTGTTTTTGTTCACCCCATCTTTGCCACACAAAGGGAAAGGTCATGCATGATGGAGCTGCCAGTAATAGCAGAGGAGAAGGAACTTGGGGGAGGGGGGAAGAGCAGTCTCAGAGAACAGCCTTGCTTGTAGGCCAGGTAATATGGCCGCATGAGTCTACCATGGCATCTACCATGCCAGGCAGCAGTTCTCCAGGGTTTCAGACACGAATCTTTTCCAGTCCTAACTAGATATGCCTAGAACTGAACATAGGACATTTCTGAAACAAAGCACATGCTCTAGCTCTCATCTATAATTGACTGGATCTTCTGTTGGCTGGGAGCAACCTATGATGGACAATTCCTACCTGATAGCTACCCAGTGTCTTTGACCAACCTGAATAATATGAAATCTAACATATCTTAAGGACATCAAGTGAAGGAAAGTTGGCTTAAGATTAACAGAGAGTGAGCCAAATATAAATTATGAGGTGAATTCCAAAAAGTTTTAGAGTACAAAGCAATGCAGAGAAATCTGTAAGAAGAAAGAACTCAAAGGGAAAAGGCTGTGAATCCTTATCTGCATGTTGATCTGCTTTGTTTCATAGGACATATAAGGATGATAACTAAGGACCTAAGCTTTGGCTTCACACAATAGCTGTGAATGTTCCTGCCTTTGCATATTTGCTAGGAGAATTGGGATGAGAGTTTGGCTATAGTCAATTGGTGAAATATATGTTGTGTATCTATGGGTCTAGATTAGTTTTATCATGAGATAAAATTAGACTGTAGGGTCAGGTGGTAGTTTAAGAACATTATTAGGAGGCAGCAAATTATGAGCTGTGGGTTATTTTAGAATAGAAGTTTCTTTGAAAGCAAAAGCAACAGTGTATAGTTTGGGGAAGATCTCTTGTCGTGTAGCCTGAAGAGATTCCTGGCTGTGGAATTCCTTTTCAGAACAGTCCCCCAAAATGCATCTCAGTTACCCACGATCTGTTTCTCACCAATACAGTTATCTCAATGCACTCAACTATTTGAATAATGCTAGTGGAGCTTACAGTGACACAGGTCATGGTGCAACCATTTTTTAACAGGAAACAAGTCAAGTAAACATAACTGCAATGTCCATATTCTAATATGGTTATCTTAAAAAACTCAGACCCATCTCAATCTTTGAAATGTATTAATAGAAGAATCTGGAAATTACAGATTGAAAAATACCCAATCTAGTCTTGGTTTTAAAGAAGCTCTTGGCACCAGATGAACAACAGGACCTTTAAAAATGCTTGTACTGTTTCGTTTTGGGTGATATGCCCAAGGTGCCACAGTTACAGGTGGGAATTCTGAAATATGTGCGAAGAATGATTGGATGTGGCCCTTACATAGAAAAGTTGAACTATCTGGAGAAATTCAGCGTTCCCAAGCCAATAAAGATCTCATTATTTTCTCCTTTAAAATGACAAGGCAGCTGAATCAGGGCATAGAAGGTATTATTAATTAAAGAAGATGCAATAATTACCCAGCTTATACTGGACAAAATATGATACCAAATAAAAGACTTATTTATTTATTTATTTTGATAATTTATATGCTGCCTTTTTTCCCCAGATGCATTTGAGAAGGCAAATGATAAAAAATAAAACCTAAAGAGTTAAAAGGTCCTCAAAGTAGTCCAAATCACTCTTGAAATGTATTCACACCAAAAAGGGATGAACAAACACAACTGCTTCTTGAACTTTTGGTTACCCTTCATTTCCTTTTAGGAAAACTTTGATTCTCAGCTTACCTTTAGGTGAATGCAGGTGTGTGTGTGTGTGTGTGTGTGTGTGTGTAAAATGTATATATGCATATGTATATGTGTATCTCTCTCTCTCTCTCTCTCTCTGTCTCTGTCTCTGTGCCTGCATGTATTAAAAGCTCCAGTGCAGCCTTCTCAGTGTGGTCCATCCAGAAATGTTGGAACTGCAGTTCCCAGCTTTCCCAGTCACTGGCAGGACTTTTGAGAACCCTGGAAGTGGCATTCCCAACATATCTGGATGGCATTAGATTGAGGAGGGCTGATCAGCATCTTGCTATATGGAAACATATGTAAAGAACTGGCTTTCCTTTTTAAAAATGGAAGTGCCAATAGTCTTAATACATCTCTGTCTGCATCAGCATTAGCTGCTTCAATCCACTTATCTAGCCCTACTGTATTTATGTGGGTTACTGTATCTGGGCTGCAGAACCCTGGGTGACCACTAGAGGAGAGCAGCAAAGAGCTGATTTTTCTGTATCTCCTTAATCCCTAGTGGTGTACCTGGGTGGTGTATCTAGTGGCGTACTTAGTACCCAGTACCCTAGTGGTGCCTTGGATTTTTGCAGTCCCGATCTGGTAGCCCTATTCATACAGATGAAAAACAGCACCCCTTGAGAGAGAGTTAAGCAAAGCTCCCTCCAGGTCTGTGGGCCACCTCTGTATCAGCCCTCTCCTCCCGCCCAGCATCGGTTTTATTTTGGATGGCGAGAGCGAGCATTGGAGGCTATTTGCCATCAACTCCCCAGGAAGCCTTGACATAACACTACACTGGGGACATTGTGAGGAATTACAATGGCGAGGGCCTTCTGTCTTTGTTGCCTGGCAGGAGAGTGAGGGACCGAGTAGCCTTAGCAGTGCGCCCTTTGTGAGGATGCTGAATGTCGATGCCAGCATGGCTGTTAACCTCTCCGGGGTCTCCTTTGCTGCAGTTGGCTTGCCTTTTTCGAAATAATTTACGTACGGCTGCTTTTCTAATGTTCGCTGTTTCAACTGACCTAATGGGTAAAATCTGGCATCAGTGCTATCACACATGGACATATATACCCGCCACTGCAGAGAACTCTTTCAGGTTTTCTCATTTCAGTGACTGAAAGAATTGCCAGGATACATTTTAAAGGTTAATTTTCTGGGTAATTGCTTTATAAAACAATTAAGCACAAGGGCACAGCCTCCAACATGAAAGACAGCAGATGTGTCTTAACTTTCAAAGCTTTTCTGGCACCCAATAATAAGCTATGATTATTGCCTCTTTCCAAGATGTTCTATTCTCACTGTCACCCAGATGTGAACCACCTGAGAATATTTCTCTTTTCCACTCTTAACTTGAGGGATCAGAGATGCATCAGAAACCTCAAGGATTGATGGGAAAATGTGAAGTTAATTTTAGATTCTGTTTCTCTTAAACGTGGCCCGCCAGCTTCAGTAAAATCAGATTAAAATGCCTCCAGCTACTGATGTTTGGAGGTATTTAAAGTCAGATCAAAGCCCTCTAACCAGTTCTTTTGGGTAGCACATTTGATGAGAAACACAGGTGATCTAAAATATTAAGCCAGCAGCCTAGCTGATTCTCTATGCTGCCCTGAATTCTCCCTTCTGATCCTCTTAAATACCAATCATGAAGAGGAAAGTGATGTTTTAATAGACTCAGGTCATCCCAATTTCTCCCCGTTTCTGGATATGGTTTGGATTACTCTCCTTTCAAAATCATTAAAGTTCCAGTTTGGTGTTTTTGTTGGTCAGTAAAGTCTTCAACATTCTGACTCCATTGTACAGTACTTGATGGGGCGAGAAGATGCAATCAGCTTGCTTGTGGGCCTCTTTGGCTGTCAGTCTGCCATGTGCAAGCGTGCATTCATGCTGTATGGGTGTATCCATCTGCATTTTGCAAACTGGGGAGAAAGGATTACGATATGTCAGAAAAAAAAATTTTTTTTTAGTTGAGACTTTTGGACAAACAAGCAAACAAACAAATAAGTCTGCGCCTCTTTGCGGATAGTTGAGTATTCCCCAAACTGAGATCTTTTCAGAAAGGCTGGTGGCAAAAGAGGGGAGGGATGCAGAATGAAATATCTAGAGGGGAACATGAATTGGGTACTGAAATGCTCCTCCAGACCTTCCATCATGATCTATGTGTGAGGAAATGCAATATTTATGCCGTGGCGTGCAATAATCTCCTTTTTTTATTTAACAGACCCCAAGCAGTGGAGTACACAAAGTTGCATCCTATCTCAGCTGTTCCCTGATCCCCTGACCTGGAGCACAGGGGACTCTGAGAAATCAAGATCCCAGGCACAACTACAGCATACTTCTACAGATTCTTCTCTAACTTTGAAAATAAAGCTAGAAAGATGCTGCTCACTGCCTTTGGTGCTACTTTAAAAATGGGGGCGGGGGGGGGGGGGGAGGAAGCAGGAAAATGTACATCTTTGGATATAGAAGAGTACAGAGGTAACCTTGAAAAGAGAATGCTAGAATAGTGATATAAACACTCACTTAACTGAAAGAGAGAAGGGGGTAAGAAGGAAACTGAAGATCGCCCCACCTTGATTCTATTTGGTATAAAAAGGGAGAGAGAAAAATACTTTCAGGCTTTCAAGATTCAGTAATAGAGTTGCTACCTCAAAGGGCTGACAGTGAGCAAGAGACATGGACACATGGCCACTATATTTGGGGAGTCACTGGACTTGGAAATTGAAGACCTCTGCCCAGTGGCCATCTCTAATGGAACCCTTGCTGTCTCTTCTCCTCTCCCCTTCCTGTGACCACTGCTACAGTCCTAAATGAAGCCACCTTTTGAGCAATAGGACCAGGGCAGAGAGGAGCAGAAGAAGCTGAGACTATCTCACATTTTAAAGTTGTAATTCATTTGATGTTACGGCATCCCAGTCTTCAAATAGCTTTGGAAAGAAAATACTCTGGGCAATGGCTAAGAAGGCCAATGAACAAGGACACATAATCATTTCCATGGCAGCCATTCTGTTCGTAATTCAGCCTCCAGCTCTGCTTTTGTTCATGGGGTCTAGATAGAGATTAACTTTTCTAATACGTTTTGGCCTCAGGTAAGAGATGTATGGCTCGACTTCCTTAGGAAGGGAGCAGCTTTGTTAAGGGAGAATATATATTTTTTGCATTGCCCACATCTTCATTTCTGTTGCACAGGCAAAAGTTCTATGTTGTAGAGACAGACAGTTCACACATTTTAATAAAAATGCCCTGAAGTGGTAGGGATGGAAAAGAAGGGCTGTGAAAGAATGTTTACCTAGTAGGTCTATGGCTCCAATACTTTTTATGGAGACGAAGTGTACACTTTACTACTCTGTATAAATGTTTGGAAAGTGCTAGCCTAATTTCCTCCAAGATCAGTTGAGACTTTAAATTCCAGAATTCTTGCTGTGAATTCTGGGAGGTGAAATCCCAGCAAATTTGCAGAGCGTTTGGTTGGGGATAGTTGGCTTTGATAAATATTCCGTGCTAGATGGTGGGACAATCTTATTGAGGACATGTTCAGAAGAACTCTTGTTTTGCCAAAGACCCATAAACACTGAGAAATTATCAATATTTGAAAATAATTGTATGGGACAGGTAGCATCAACATTGTGATGGCTCTTGTAGCTGTGGTCTCCAAAGCAATCACCATGTTTGGGTCTATAAATATAACCATGGAGTCATGAACTCTTTTCATGATCATGTTTCTCCAAGTATCTGGTCATAATGCTGGGCTGGGGAAAAAAGACTTTTCTACTATCTCCAGAGCCAAACATTGTGATTTGAAAGCTGGGAAAGAAACACTATTTCTAAAACAGAAATATGAACTTGAGAGATCCAGTAGAGCAACTGCAGAATGCCTGAGTTTAAAACGCTGACCCAGAAAAGCTTTCTTGGATCCTCAGTGCAGCTACTTTAGAATTCAGATTTTCCCACAGTTGACCTATTTAGCATGGTGGTCAATTCCCAAGGCACTGACTGGTGTTTAAATGAGGGTCCCACCCCTGTCTTTTTTTATGGGTCTCTAGGTTGAGATTTGCTCTAATAATTTATTTCAACTCCAGCTAATGATTGGACTTTTTTGGTAGTAGAATCTAGTCTCTCCTTCCTTCCTTCCTTCCTTTCTTCCAAAAAGAAAGAGGAAAAACCCTTTAGCAAAATACAAAATAATATATATATATATTTAAACCCAAACAAAAATAAAGGAAAAAGAAAACCCCAGCCAAACAAAGCACACCCCCATCTTTTATAATAGAAATGTAAAGGTGGCTCAGCTTTTAAACAAAGAATTGAATATTGCCCACACAGAATCACACTGAGCAAATTTTCCACTATATCACTGCAGGTTCAGTTCAAAAGCTGACAGTGAACATATTTATTCAATCCATAATTTTAAGTCTGGAGTAATACTTTTTTCCAATAATATAAATTATCTTTTTAGCTCAAATCCAAGCTCATTAAATCCAAAGTTCTTCATAAATCCATACATTTTAGGTTTCCATTGTACAATTCAATATTAACAGCCTTGAACCTGATTTTTCTTCCTAAAATCTTATTTACAATAATGTGAATATGTATTAACCAAAACGAGACAACCCAGCTTGTATGGATCAAAGTCGCCTCAAATGAATTGCATTTCCAGCACAATAAAGTTGATACACAACCCTTCATAAGCATCCTGAGAATCCATTGTTTTTTCAAGAAATCCAAAAATTGAACCTGCACCATGTCAAAAGCTTTTTCTATATCCCATGAAGGCACCAGCACCAATTCAAGTTTCTCTGACTGTATTTCTAAAATACCAGTGAACAATCTCGTATTACCTGAAGTCTGCCAGCCGTTTAGATATGAATTATCAAGAGTAATATAGTTAGCAGCCTCTGTGCCAGAATTGCTTTCAAATGTTGCTTAGCATCTCTATTTAGCAAAGAAAGCAGATGGGAACTTTCCAGTCATTACCTGGGTTCAATTTTACTGTTACATTAACTTCACAAAAGGAAGACGGGAAAACTCTATTTTCAAAGATAGCATTAGACAGCCCCAACAACATAGGAGCAAAGACTTCTATGAATATCTTGTTACATTCTAGAGGAAAACCATATGGACTAGCAGCCTTCCCTGTTTACATGAACGTAATAGTGTCTATTAGTTCCAGTAATGGTGCAGTCAATAATGATGCAGCCGCATCAGCCATTTGATCTACAAGATTTATTTACAAAAAAATTTACCTTTTCATCAAGATCCACTGAGTCAGCACTAAACAGTCAAGTATAAAAATTAAAAAATGCTTTTTAACTGTATATTAACAGCTGTGCAAAATTTCATAAATTCAAATATATTTAGTTTCTTTCAAAGCAAGGAATTAAAATTATTATATACTTTACCTTGAGAATCCTTAATTGTACAAAATAAAATTATGCTGTGATTGTTTTTTAATCTGGAGGCCAATAATATCAAGTGCATATGGACAAGTAACTTCCAATTCAGATATAAAAGAATTTATATATTATTCTGAAGTAGGATTTCTCACATAAGAATTTAAGCATCTTTAATTTTCTTTTCCAAATTATTACACTTAAATTCTCCTACTATTACTACTAAAAAAGCAACTTCAGGTTTTAAATTGCCCAATTTAGAAAGGATCCTTATACTCTTAGTTGGACATCCTAGACCTTTAACATTCACGAAATGGATAACGACAACATAAATATAAAATCTCTTTCTGTGTGTGTACACATACACAAATATACACACATAATTGTCCACAGGGGAAGGAAAAAAGAAAAAAATACAGTAAAATGAAATGCAATTACTTTTAAAAATTTAAAATAAAACAAATAAAAAAGCCACAATTATTAATATGAAAAAATAAACATTTAAGATACTTGAATAAATTACTATAATTATTCCCCCCCCCCAAATTTAGTAGCAAAATAAAACACAAATAAAAACAAATTACTACAACACAAAGGAAATGTCAAAGCTAATTAGAGAAACAATGTGTCCCATCTGTTATAAAAATTATAAAATTATTGTATTTGTAGAAATACATGTGTGGGAAGTCAAGAAATAGCATTATCTTGCTTGTTGAGAGAGCTGCAAAATATTATCTCAAGTCGTTGATTTAAGGAATTTAACTGTAACTGGGCTGGACTGCAATTCTGAATGAAAGTGGAGAACCCACACAATATGCAGATTCAATTTCCAGACTGTTTTCAGACTGGAATGAAATAAGTTCACATAAGCCTTACAAAGGCCACCAGAAACTGATCTTGCTCTGTGTTAAAGTAAATATTCAGAAATCTTATTTCTACATAATAAATCTTGTATCCAAACTAGTTGATCTTTGAGACTCACCATTTCTTTAGTGAATTTTTAATCTATGTTTTTTAGTTGATCAGTCTCTGTCTCATGAAACTGTGATCACCAAGTCCATCTTCTGCATGATGGTCCTGACTTTTGTTAACTCCCAAGTGAGAGATTTCAAGGCAACAAAAGTTCCAAATGAAAAAAAAAATGTCTCAGGGATGTTGAAAGAATCTTGAATTGGGATAACTTTTCTAAGTTATCAGAAGCAGTTTCAATACCACATGTATCAGAAGTGTCAACATTATCAACTTGTTTTATAGCCTTTGCTTACAAATTTGCCTGCATTTTCTCCTCAGTATTTGAGCTGTGCAGTGGGGAATAAATAGTGTTTTCTTCTGTTGGTGAGTTTCGGAAACCATTATTCCTCCACCAGAATTCAAAACTTAATCAAAAAGGAAGTAGATAAATTGTGCTTATCAATCTAATAAGCAAGTAGTCCAGCCTAAGAGGCATTCTCTAAAGCTGAAGAGAGTGAGAACTGCAGTTTAAGTAGTCTCCATTTTAACCAGAAGTCAGTCTCTACTCTAAATTCCACTGCATTGTAATGTCCTCCGGATACATCAGACTACAACTTCCCCACTTTGGCTAGGAATTTTGGGATGTGGAATCCAAAACATTTGGAGGGTGTCATTTGGGATGAAGTAACTTTGGAGCCCCTCCTAGGAAGTTCCTGGTGTCTTCAGAAAGTATCATCTCCTTGCTTTATGTTAAGCAGCTACCATCACTAAATTTAGCATTTTATTCAAATGATAATAATACCTAATGCCCCGGAACTCAGATTATGGATGCACATTCTCTTGCCCAAACAATTGAGAGGCGATTATATATATAATTCTTTGAATGATTCCTTTATGCCCTTGATGGATATGAATTATATTGCTTAATCAAACGCCAGATCATGTGTCTAAGGTGGAATATGGTGTCCACAATGTAAAATGAAAGTCCTTGCAGAAACAGAGTCCTCTGGAAGTCTCTCTTTCAAGAGTGGCCAATAGACTTGATTTAATCTCGCTAACAAGAACTGAAGGCACCGTCTGAGGTGCTGCTGCTGTAGGCCATATGGAACCATATTTTAGTCACACTGCTGTACTTGCTGAAATTAAACGAATGTTGTCATTAATCTCTGCTCTAATTTGAAAACACAGACCTATAATTCTCTTCCCATGGCTATTTCTTATGTTCTTCAAAGCAAAATGTTCTAAACAAGCAGCAGCCATACAATGTGAAAAAGATTCCAGAAGGCCAGAACAATCCATGCTGAGAACTGCAATGCTGTTAAATTTATAGCAAGCAATTTTTGTAAATAGGCCGATGGGCCTGTTTTGAAGGTCTGTAGGAATAAGACAGAAACCACAGGGCTGACTATGAGCAGAGAAACTCAAGTTAGTGAGATGGAGTGGGATTTACTGTTGCATGGCAAATCACTCAAAGGTTGCGATATCAAATTATGGGTTTCACATACAGAACAATCATTACAAAGCTGTGTGTCGATGGCCTCTTCAAGCACAGTATTTTTTCACGAGCAGTCTATCCTAAATGGCCCAAGACTAAGGACCTCCTACGAATCTGCCAAAATCATGTGTGGGCGATCTAAGGTTCCCAGAACCTCTCAACATTATGCTGCCAAAATTCAGTAGCAAATCACTATTTGTTGGGGGTGTGATTAGTTTTGCTCATTTTTTAAAAGTAGGGGTTAGGTACACCTATTTATGCCATTTTCCCCTTTCAGTCCCTAAAAGTCCAACCTGGGGAACCCCCTTGCCCCCATACATTACCACCACAGCCCCAGCAGGCCTCTCTGCAGAAAAAGAAGGCACTCTTCCTGAAGAAGCAGATACCTGTCCCTCCCCAAACCCTGCACAACCTTCCACTGAGAGCTGCTCTGTGTCTCTAGCCATCTCAGTTGCACACAGACATGAAATGGGGTCTTTTTTGTGGTGGTGAAATATCCTGCTCGCATAAATTCATTGGGCTGCTTGCCTTACTGAAGTCAGCAGATGGTTTAGATATCGTGTCATGAACTTTGACCATGATCCTCTTTAGTTTTGATGATATTTTAGCAACAGTTCTGAATCTTCTTTTCCTCCCTTCCAACCCTTTTCTTGCACAAACAATTCATAAATGGAAAAACAAAACAAGTTATGCAGTTTGTGGCAGGGACTGAGTGTTAAAAGTCCACATGCAAATCAGCCTTAATCTTCTGGGTTTGGGGTTTTTTTAAAAAAAAAATATGACAGACATCATACGTTCAATTACCAATCCTACATTTAAGTCCTGAGTCTAGTAAAGGGTCTGCGACTCAAAGCAAAGGAAAGGAAATTTCATTAGAAATGAAATGTATGAGTAAATTAGAAAACATTGGTCTTTCATATAAGCACGGATGTGGCTTCACTGGAAGTGCTTAGATTTAACAAAAAGCAAAGACCGTGTCATTCCATGAGAAGGCATCTGGGAAACAGCTGGCTTTCCCTGCGTTCCACAGTGGGCCTCAACCACTGCAGATCTGTGTGGGTTACTGGTTCAACAGTCTTTCCCAGGTGCATCATGGCATCTCTTTAGTACCTACTAATCCTAGTCTAGCTAATCACACTCCTATGCATATATCCTTGGAAATATATTCTGTAAGATTGAATGGGAGTGGTTTGTCAGGATGATTTACAATGACTTAAATTCCACCTCCAAATCAGAGGCCAATTCCAGTTTCTGCAGGATAATCTGACACTGGATCCCCCTTTCTACCATTCACCAGCTCTTTCAAGGCCAGGAAACCCCAATCTTGGAAGGTCCCCAGAAAGAAGTATGGCAGGGAAAGCCATGTGAAAATAAATACATATTCTGCCCTTCCAAACTTCAATTCCCTCCTATGGTTTTCAATGTAAGACTGCTTTATGCCTAAGATTTATTGTCTTTGTTGGCTTATCACTAGCAGGGCATTTGAAACATTAGGTAAGTGCACTTACCCAGGTGAGAATACCAGGAAACAGATAGTGTTTGTTTCTGAATAAACATGCATAAGATTATTTTATTTGGAAAAGAAAATCCTGGGCAGTTTCCCCCAAAAACTGCAACTTGATATAATATTTCAGTCAATCAGTCAATAAAATCATTAATGTGCTATAAAACATGGATGGGAAAAGGGAGACCTAAGCTGCAAGAAGCCCTTGAGCCCATGATTTTGTGGCTCCTGGCCACCTCCAGCTGCAGTTGCTGAAAATCAGTGTCATAATTTAAAGATACTAACACTCAGAAATGGTAGTATAAGTCTTACATTAGGCTTAACATAGTATTACAAGAAGAAGAAAATAGCTACTGGTCAGGACAGCTGTATTTTACCACCAATATGAGAAATACATACATGGATGATCATTTGGTATTGCTGCTGAGTTTTGCATACGGGGCAGTCTCTGGGGGACCGAACGTTGGCCAAGATGTAAGGCGTGGCTTATGATCTTATGTTACAAAGAAAAGGCCCATTTCAGATGTAACAGGAAGCCCAGGTTTCTTGTCCCACGGGGTTCCCTTGCTCCCTCCTGCCGTCTGCAGATTCACACATTCTTGTTAGTTAATAAATCCTGTTTTCAGTAAGTTAAACAAACCACAATTTGGTGAATTTGGAAATCACGGGGAAGTGTATTTAAGATTGAAAGTGGATGTGTTGAGGGAAGGAAGAGTAAATGAGGCCAAACTGCCCATAGGGGCGCTCATTCCCCATTGGGAGACCATCTGTAGCAGCACAACATGTTTTCCTCTGAAAAAAGGAAGGGCGGGATTGGGGGGAGATGGGCGGGGGAGAAATTTAATAAATAAATAAATTTAAAAAATAAATAAATTTAAAAAAGCAGAGCACCTCACTTCTCCAAGGACTTCTTAGCTGCTGGCCATTGCTGATTACATAGTAACAACACATTTATTTAAAAGAGCAACACTAGATTCCTCTCTTAATTATTCAGTCTAATATGTCTTCCTTTCCACACTTTGAAAGCCTCTAATACATGAGTTGAAGAAACCATTCATTGCCTGTGGATTCTGGGAGTTGTAGTCCCACACACCTGACCTCCAAAACGGATGGAATGTATTTTCCTTGATCAGGTTGTTGATGCAAAGAAAAAAAATCTCCTCCCTACAAAACCACAATAAAATAATCTTTTCTCCCACTTTCCAGGACTACCCTTCCCATTCTCCCACTGTTGTCATCTATAAAGCGTTCTGTGAAATTTCTAATCTAGCTGTGGAATTTTAAATTGTGGCTTCATGACTAGCAACATGTGCTCTGTATCAGCCCAGGCTTGTATTTACATACTTTCCACAATAAATCAACATATGGTTCTTGTTTTGAGAGAGCAGAGTACTTCGTATGACAATATCATTTCCTTATTAATAACTGCTTTCTTTCAGAAAGACGGTAAAGGGAACGTTTGCTGGTGGTTCTTCAAGTAAGAGAGGCAAGCAACCCTACTAATGACGGTATTTTGATTCTTGCTCCAACCTGGTTTGCTGTCAACCCTGAAAACAGATGCAAGCCCCCCCAACCCCCCCCCCCCGGCAAGTCTTACCATATGCATAAAAACGAAAAAGCCCTGACAAGAATTTCACAGCAGACCTGTTTAAAAATGTTCATTAATTTTAATATTTTTGTTCTCAGAGCCCATTTTGCATATAGATCATTTTAATGGGATTATGACTCTTCCTTCCTGCTCCATGCCCTTCCATTTTCTGCATCCCATTTAATTATTTCCTGCACACACTGGAGATTACCTTTTAGGGCATGCTGGAACTGTAGGAAATAGGAACCAGATATTGTGGTATCTGTTCTCTTCCTTGCAGGCCCTGACGCTCGCCCTCTTTGCCTTTCTTGTAATGCTTTAGACACTTGAAGTCATGTGGTTTCCACAGACAAATGGAAACAAACATCCAGGCATTTTTTCCTGCTCATGCAGTCACAAAGGGCCTTTGTCATTTTGTTGTGTTCCCATTTCTCTCATCCTCTTTGAACTGTGGTGAATAATTCCTCTGCTCTTTCGCGATTTACACCCTTATGGATTCAGCAGACAGTTATCATATCCACCCTCGGCAGTCCTTTAGCCAAGCTAAACACCCGTCGCTCTTTTCATGTTTCCTCATAAATCAGCGCAAACCTTTCATCATTTCTGTTTTCCTTCTCTGAATCCCGTCCAATCGGTTGACATTGTTTTGCTATTTTGGTAGCCAGAGAATGGCCATTCCAGGTGAAGTCTGCCAGAAGGGCAGGATCAGTGCAAAACTTAATTAAAGCAACCTTCTTGCTTTGATTAACCTCAGTTATTTCACAGCCCTGGGGCTTGATCTCACAGCCCTTTGCTAATACGAGTAGGACTTACTCATGCTAGCAGGGCCATTAATTTCACTTGTTCTAATGAGTGAGTAAGGGATTCCCGGATCAGCATCAATTAAAACCTGCTTTGAACAGCCCTTATTCATTCTGGGTTGCAACTCGGCATGCATCAGACACAGAGCGAGACTTGGGAACTGGTCCTGCCTTTCTTCTCTCATTCATGAAGAGGCCTTCATGCTTCCCTTCCCCCTCCCCTTGGCAGAAATGTTCAACTTTTCCAAAGTATTTGAATTCAAACTCTGTTGTTCTACTTGGTTGTCACCATCCTGGGAAACCAGCTGATTCATCAATAGCACAGGCTTCGTTCAAATAAGCAGGGAAAAGACGCAAATATGCAATGAAAAAAAGAGAAGTTTGCCTAAATGAGGAGCTCTTTACTCTTTGGAACTAACATTTGTGAGGTTGTATGGGTATGCATTTGTGTGCGTGTGTACACGTGTCTGCAGACGTACACAAGCACACCCCACCTTTCAGTGGATAGGGAAAAATAAGAGAAAAGTCTATGGATTGTCAGATGCTGCCTGTGGCTATGAAACATGCTATTTGTGGGGCTCCAAAAAACAGAACGACTATTAGATGGCAGCAGAGAGATACAGAAAACCTCAACTCTTTGCTACTGTTCTAACAGCCTGTATCTGGTAGCCCTAAGTTTAATTTGTTTAAGAAGTTTCTCTTTCTTCTAGTTCTGGACGCCAGGGACCTGCATGTCGTGCCTTGGGACAAAGGCAAAAATTGAGTTATAGTTCAGCCATATGTTTTCAGAAATGGGGGCCAGCCATTGTTGCTTTGTCCCATAATGCTTCGTATAATCCAGACTTGTAATAACATATTCCTTGGCTATAAGACCTCAGGTGACCATTAGATGGAATCGAAGAGTCAGTTTCCAGTATCCCTTGACTACCATCTAGTGGTTATCCAGATTTCTCCAGCCCTGATGGGGATAGGCCTACACATTCATTCAGTTTTCAGTCTCTACACTGAGGCTAAACTAAAGACTTTGCAGCCCTCATTTTTGACATTTTTCCAGATGGTCTTTTTCACTCATCTGCAGCTATTTGTGCCTTTGGCCTGCTGAAGCCTTCTGGAGAATGCAAGTTTTCTTTTTCTTTTTCTTTTTTTTTCTTTCTTTCTCTCTCTTTTTCCTTTCCTTCCTTCCTTCCTTCCTTCCTTCCTTCCTTCCTTCCTTCCTTCCTTCCTTCCTTCCTTCCTTCCTTCCTTCCTTTTTGTGGCATTTTTCATTGGGCCTTCAAAGATATTGCCAACTGTGAATGCTGGGTTTTTCACCCCTCAGGAACAAGTGCATTGATTTTTATTCTTGGCATTTTGATCATGTAAAAATAGGTGTCTGGATCCCACATACAGTTATCTATTGGAGAATATGTGTTTTATGCCACTGTTTTCCAACTCTTCAGAAGCTGGCAGTTTCCAGCATAGATAGCTAAGGGCCTAACAACCTCCCCCCGCCTTGTTTGATTATCATGATGATTCTGAACAAAAGAAAAATAAATGGAGCTAGCATGCAGGTAAAAGAAGGGAAAACTAAATATTTGTTTTGTGAATCTCAAACATCATCTTTATTTCCAAAACATGCTTTGAGGCCATGTTTAGATTTCAGAAGCATTCTTAGAAAATAAAACTGATATAGGGCTATGATCCAGTGCTTTGACTGGAAGAGTGCCTGTTCTTTCAGGAAAAAAAGAAGACGCAGAAGAGCTGGGAAGGTTAAACTGGAGTGGCAGGGAGCAATCTTGCAAGGTTCTTTGTGGTAAATGGGTGTTTTGTGCCTGCCAGCTCCCCAGACCCTCCATTCCGTGCGAGGGTTTGCCAGGCACTCTCCAAATTCCAAGTGTCTGGGGCATCTGGTCTAGGGAGTGGCATTTTCAAATGAAGGTATTTTCCATTGTGGCGCTTAAATTTGGAAGTGAGATTTCTCTGTGATCCATCTGAGGTGTGTGTATACATGCCCGAAGGACCTACTTTAGAATAATTGTGGCATTCTTGTTGTCCATTCCCCCTTCGTTGCTGAAAAACTGCAAGCAAGAGACGGCTGCGTAGTCAGCAAGCGCCAACCTGCAATTGGTTTATGTATCACAGATTTCTCTGAAGCAACTGAAAGTAAGCAGCATTCACGTAAAAGTCAGCAATATATTTAAAGAGGGGAGGCAGGGAATACAAACTGTGCTGTTGAGCCTGTGCAGGTTTTTTAAAAAAAAATTATAAGATTGCGAAGTATCGGAAGGAAAAATTCAATTTAAAAGCTCAGTGAGTCAAGGTGACAGACTATACTGCATTATTGTGTGAACACAAAATGTTCCGATATGATCTTCTTCTTTTTTTCCTGGTGCAAACACAATTAAATACATTCTGATTCTTTTTATTCATTTGGGGGTTAAAGGATCTAAACATTTATTTCTCAAGATTTGGCAGAGTTTAACACACTGCAGAATGTTTAAGCTCAGTTCAGGTATAATGATCTTGAGCTAATGATCCCTAGTTTTATCACATAAGAATGAGTCACTTACCCACATGCTCCTGCCTTCCCTAAGCCTCCTTAGAGATGGGTCTTGAAATCAAACCCAAACCAGGAAACTATGATTTAATCCCTGCATAGTATCAAGAATAGAAAACCCAAAGTAGTTCAGATATAACTGGAAACTTTGGTTTAATTTACTATCATCACTCGAGATGGATGCATAAGAAGGAGAGTGAGATTGGCACATGGCTGATTCTTTGAGATTTTGTATGTAATCATTGTCGTATAATGTATACTATATTACATCAGGGCAATGTTTCTCAACCTTGGCAACTTGAAGACATGTGGACTTCAACTCCCAGAATTCCCCAGCCAGCATGGCTGGCTGGGGAATTCTGGGAGTTGAAGTTCACAAGTCTTCAGATTGCCAAGGTTGAGAAACACTGTGTTAGGGTGTGGTAGATAGATAGATAGATAGATAGATAGATAGATAGATAGATAGATACACACGCATGCACACATGCACACAAACCCCATTTATATGTTTCTATAATGCTTAAAAAACAATAACCATAGTTGAGCAGGGATGAAGTGGAATGCAAATAGAGGGATAAACTCCATGTTATAATCTCGAGCTTTCAACATATACCTGTATTTGTGGTATTCCTCTTTCTCTCTCCAAGTGGATGAAATATTTTAGCAATATCCACCTGTTTTCATTTCAAATAAATGATGACACATCAATTCAAATTCAAATCATTTACTTACAGTCCCAGATCAATAAAACACAGGTACAAAACTTAAAATACAGAAAAACTAAACCTGAAACAATTAGTAATGAGATACTTCAATACTTATGGGTATTTCTGACCCATTAATCCTGTGTATTTGACTAGTGGAGTCCTTGTGTAAACTCTTACTTTGCAGGAAAAAAAATATAGTCAAATATGAACATGGAACGAACATCTGAAAAGTACAACATTTAAGCTAAAACCCCAATAACTAGATTAATAACTAAATATAAAAATTGGCCATAAATTTTTAATGAGGCATGCCTACTGCCTCAATACACGTCAAAATATGAAGCTCTTCCTCAGCAGCTCCAGTGACTCAGTCATTTTCAGCCAAGTTTACATCCATCTCCTGATGTGTTTCTTCAACAGACTGGTCATTTTTAGTTAAAACTGGAGAACTGGTCCCCTTGAAATATATTCTCTTTGAGTTGGCTCAAAATTTATCACTTGATGCTATTGTGTGAAGAGTGATTTGGGATCTTTGCAAGATTATGGTGGCAGGAGCAAACATTTCCTAAATATTTGCGTTTTGTGTCTACTAATACATCAGAAACGATGGGTGAAAATGGTTGGCTAATGCAGAGAGTAGGGAGGATGACCTTGATGGAAATTTGCAAGAACCATTATCTAGGCAAAGGAGGCTGAAACATTTTTTAAACCCTGAGAAATGAGATAACAGTCAGAAGTGGCTCAAGCAGAGACCTCCCTGATTCACTGGAGTATAAGAAGGGGGAGAAGGTAGAGCACAATCATACTGGAAAGAGCCACTCTCCATAAAAGTAGTTCTAGTCTTTGTGGGGAGTTGATTGTCTAGTCTGGTCTACCTAGTGGGCCTGACAGCTAATATCTAGGGCAACCCTGCTTGAATGTTACAGATCCCAAAATATATATAGATATCCTTTTTCTGATTATTTAAAGATTGCTATGTTGGAACAGCATACCTACGGAACACAAAGCCAGTAGAAGCAGCACCTAGCAACCTTAACTCATCTCAAGAAAAGCTAAGCTGTTTCAGACTTTGCTAGTAGCTGGAGGAGAAACCACCAAGAAGACTGGGAAGTCAGAAAGCCATCTAGGAAGAAGACAATGGCAAACCATTTTGTACTGCTACCCAGAAGATGACATGGACATGGATATGGACATAGACGTGGACATGGACATGGACATGAAGTTCCCAGGAGACACACTTAACCCAAGGGAGTCTTTAGCTTTCAAACAAAGACCAGTGTGGCATGCTGCAATTTGACCAAGCCTAGCCTAAGCTATTGGGTTCAGTGGCCAGAGAAGAAAGGAAATGCATATGCAGAGGTGTTTGGGAGAAACATATAGCAGGTTAAAGGTTGAGCCAGTGTAGATAAGAGTTTGTACCCCAACTTTTTAGTATACATGATATCACTCAATTATAAACACTTCCATGCTGCTAGGCAGCAGTACGTGCATGGGCAATGGCACAGATATGAACAAGTGGGGATGAAAAGGGCATGGAACTTTTTCATTGTAGTATAGCTGCCACGAGCTAAGGAGAGATTCTAATCTGATTCACAGTGATACTTGCTTCACTGATCACTGCTAGGCAGATTGTTTGAATATGCTTTCTTTGCCATCAAACTTCTGGTACATAGTTTTGGTATGATGTAATATTCCCCCACGTTTATGGTTCTCCTTGTCTGTACCTATAACCAGAGGTTGCATTCTGGGGTATTATTCACAGCTGTTCACAAGAGACCTCACTGTCTCCTTCCCTGCCCGCCTTACAACCTTTTTTTTTTTTTTTTACAAGATTTGCTTCCTCTAAACAGACCAACTTCCAATAAGGACACCACAAGCCTTTAGTGAACAGCCAATAATAAGAAATATCTTGGGGAGATCAAAAGGCTTCAAAATGATCATGGGGAATTCAACAAGTGCACCTTTCCTTCTTTTTATACAGATTTGAACCATTTTTTAAAAAGAAATCTTTCATATGTGTGAGGCCCCTGTGATAATTTTATGTCCAATTGTTCTCTAGCACATAGTAGGCATCTTCTTAGCTACAACTAGCTCCATCGCACCAAAGCAAAGCAAAGTGGATTGCCCACTCCTGGTGATTTTGGTATGAAATTAAGGTTGGCAGAGTGGAAAAGTTGATCGGCACTCATCCTTGGAAAGACTAGAATATAAATATGTGCTTATAAACATGTTAATTCTATGTGCAGCTTGCATTCATTCCAATGGGCTCTGAGTAGAGTTCCATAGTCATGAGACATTTGCGTTCCTAGCTCAAGTATCAGAATATCTGGAGCTGGGACTGCGTTAACCTTTAGTCTTCTCTGTTGAAATTTAAGAATGTTTTAAGTTCTTTTCCCTTTGAAAAAGGGTGTGACCTGTTTTTCTAATATTCCCGTCATGAGTCTTGTTATTCAGCCATGTATAGGATCAAGTTAATCAAATCTCCAAAAACCCTCAATTTATCCTGCATTTTATAGGAAGGAAGGAATTTTGAGTCTTTTAAAGAATGTAATTGTTAAATGAACAGGCAATACAAATCCAGTGCAAATAGGTAGAGAAAAATTTTAAGTAATAACAAAATCAAAGCTAAAAATTCACAGAGATGGTGACTGTAGCCATGACATAAAGCAATGTCTGCTTCCTGGGAAGAAGACTATGAGAGATCCAGACAAAATATGAATGTGTAGAGACAACAGACTCTCACTGATACAAGAACATAAATAACTCAAAAGAGCAGTTCCTGGCCAACAACCAGGGCAAGATGATATCTATCAGGCCATGAAGATCAGAAACAACTGAATGATTGAAAAGCAACTGTTTCATGCCAGTAAGAAATGGCATACTTATATGCATTGGCTTTTAGAAGGCTTGAGTGAGTTTCAGAGGGGTGGCCACAAAGGCTAGTTGAAAGGAAAAAGTATGTTATACATTAATACATAGCATTTTAAGTAATAAGAAAAGAAATATTTGGCCTGCGTCAGTGGCCAGTATTTCAAAGAGGCTTAAAACAGGAGCATAGGAGCCTTAGCACAGAAGAGAGCAATGCATGTACAATATGCCTATATACTTTGTCACCATTGCTCGACATTTGTTTGGGCAAATTTTTATATGGATTTAAGAACCATACACCTTTAGCCTATATTGTCATTAAGGGTATATTTGAAAAGAAAATGGTGCTGTTGGAAAAGTAAACAGATTAATTCCATTATATTTATAGCGTTCATCTGTCAAAACAACCAAATGTTTTAAATTCAAATGAAGGGATTTTTTCCAGTTATGATGGTTTGAATGAATGTGCTGATGTAAGTGTAGGTTTCCATTCTATCAGCACCACTGAATTAATAGAATCAATTGTGTATGCTCTGAACACATCACAGACACAGAAATAAACAAGGACTTACTTGCACAGTTTTTGTTTTTTGTACAATTTTTATATTGCAGACACTCCTGGCTGAACATCAAATCTGCTGAAACTTGGTCTATTGACAGGCTTAGCAACAGAAAATTGACATTTTTTTTCATGAATAGCTCTATTACACTAATGAATTTAGTTGGTCTAATGGGGACGCATGAAGAATTTTGCCTACAAGGAGTTTTCCTCCTTTTGGCAAATAATAAGGTTCAGGAGGGTGTAACCTAAAATAGATGTTTCCTAAAGACTTCACCCTTGAACAAAAACACAATAAAATATCACATAAGGAATAGATGAGCATCAGAATGCTGAGTACTTTATTGTAATTATTTAAAAAGTACACACAAAAGAAGATTTTCAATTGCAGAACCGCTAGCAAGGTCTTTATGGTCCACGGCCAAATGATTTCTGCAGTGGGAGAGAAGAAAATATGTTAGTTTTTCAACTCTTGTCTAAAGGGTGTAAAATCAGCACATCTTTCAAGTACTGTCATCCACTCTTAAAAACAAAAGAAGAAAATGAAAGTAACCCCCTCCTCCCCAAGGAGCTGTAGTGCTTCAGAATGCTACGTCTCTCTAGATAATCTGTGGCAAACCTTGAGGATCAGCTTTGGATTCTCCATTGTTTTCAACTGAAAGAATATTCTTTGTCCATTGAAAGTCAAGGCTGCCATGGATATAAATTCATGGCAGAAACTGATGATAAAGTTGAGATGGTGGATGGTCCATGGGGAAGAACACTAATAATTTTATTAGCATTCATTTACTTGTTCTTCACATCTTGTTATCCCACCTCACCCTGAGGTTTGTCCTGTTTCTTATTTATTTTGTTGTTGCTGTTCTCCATACTCTTTTTGTTTCAGTGTGTAAACCATAATGAAGAAGAAGCCAAAAATGACAGATCCACAACAAGAAGAGATCAGTGGTGGCAAACTGACCTGACCTGTTACAGCCTGCTGGTAGAACTGGTAAGATGATGCACATAAATCTAAGTCGAGTGGCTCACAGGGGCTAGATCAATTTGCCCATTGAGATGTGAGCATGTTTGAAGGACATAGCACGGCAATGATTTCACCAGGGCAAACACTATTTGGAATCATAATCAGAGATAACTAGCTCTTTCTGTGTATCTAATATATCTTCTGGACATAATTTCAGTTTTAAAAAACCTGATGTAGATATATCTTAACTCTGCTACTTTTGTAGATGTCCAGACTGAAACCATGAAAAAATGGCCAGATTGCCAGGATGGAGGGAAGGAGGGAAAAAACATGGATATAATCCTTGAATTCAGGGCCCAGACCCTGTGGGTAATGAAGAAGAAAGTGCTTCCCCATTCCAGGTTCAGAAGTCAACCAGGCAGTTCAACACTAAGAACATCCTCAACTGCAATTCAGGCATCATACTAACAGATAGGGAGAAGGCAGATCTTCCCATAGGACATGTAGTTTATCTTCCAACAATTTGCTACTGTTCCCCAATTCTGAAACTCTGCCATCCAAAATGATTACTTCACTCTGCAACGGTCTAATTAGAGTTCATAAAAATGTTGGGAAACTATCTTCCTCCCAGTGTCTTCTACTGTTATATGGCTTTACATAACAGCACTTTATTAGTCAAGCATCGGATACAGGTAGAGATTTATCAGTAGCCCTAGTATACTTTGGAAAACAGAAGAATATTTTCAATAATGTGTGTGTGTGTGTGTGTGAGAGAGAGGGAGACAGAGAGAGAGAGAGAGAGAGAGAGAGAGAGAGAGCAAAACATGCTGCAATGTCTGCATACCTGGTGGATTTATATTAATATAATTTTTTTCTAAAAGAAAAGTTTGACTGTTCCAAGTCATGCTACTCAGCCTTACAGCACAATACAAGTTATGTTTGACCATCTGGATGAAACAGAATGATCAGAACATTATGAACTTAATTGGAACCTTCAGGCTGCAACACAATTTTGGTGGCATGCAATGCTAAGGCCATATATAATCCACACTGAAGCTCTTGACTGGAAAAAATGTGGATTATTCTGAAAAGGACAAAGCTGAAAACTGAGAAAAAGAGAATATTTCAGAAAGTTTGGCTTTTTTTCCAATTTTGATTGGCACTTTTCATTTCAACAGTCATAGCTCTTGTTTACTTGTTTTGATATGTTACTGATTGATTTGTATTGCTTTATCATGAAAGCCCACTGCTGCAAAAATCCACCACTGGTGCTGCCATCATTACTGTCCCAGTTGGCCAGGTGACATACGACCTCCCTTCACATATTAGTAGAGACGATAAATTTGTCATGCTTCAGCCAACTTCATGAATGTTTGGTTCATTTAAGGGATTTGGTGTGCTATTTTATAGGCTCAATGGGATGTGCTTGTATCTCAAGCACAGATAGAACCTAAGGACATAATTTCTGCTGTGAAATTGTGTTGGGTTCCCAGAATAGTGATTTAAAGTTCATTTTGAGCATCATGCTCATTTAGTTTATTTATCCTGAGATCCTACTACATCTGAACAAAGCCAGCTTGTTTTGGTGTTTTGAGAAATCAGTTCCTTCCCCCTCCACCCCTGGCCTGCTCCAGAACCACTGCTTCCAATGACCAGCCTTTTGGGCCTCAGAGCCAGATGACATTTCTGCTTCTGGCAATCTTTGATGAGACTGGGAAGATCAGCAGGGGGAAAAGCAGCGAGAAAGACAAACAACTAATTTTCTGTCTTTTGGAGCCGAGAGAAGGGGACAATTGTCTATTGTGTTTGTCTATGGATAAATATTGGCATATTTACTTTGGCAGCTCTCGTGCCACTTAATGCTGTCTGATGTTCTCAGGAGAGGAGTCAGCATTGCTTTCCCCCTTCCCAACGGATGAATGCAAGAGCTTTCTACATGCAAGGTAGCAACTTGCTTGTGACTTGATGCTAGCTTGGTAGAATTCCCAGCCTTCATTTTTTGGAGTAAGTTGGGATTTTAGAGAAACAAAGATGACTTTCTCAGGCCAAGGTGTTCCCAGAAGCTATTTTGATCTGTGCAAAGTGAATATCGTTTCAGCTGTCTTGCTCATGACACAATTCCTCCTTGTTGCCTACTGCTCTGCTCCTAATTCATGCTATTTTCCCCTTTGGGGTCTGCTTTCTGGTCCTTCTTAAATCTAGTGCTGACCCTCATTTGAAACTCCAGTGTTTGAAGCCAGAACGCTTCCCTCCCCCAACACACTAACATCAGATTTTAATTTTAAGCTTTTAAATGTCTTTCTCAAAATTGATTCAGTGTGTAGCTTTCTAAAACTTTATTACCTCTTTTTCATTCTGAGGCTTCCCTGACTTTGGTCTCTCATCCCAGATTTCTTTCTTTCTTTTTTTCCATCAACAGTTCTCTTCTTTTAGGAGCAAATGGCCTGGCACTTTACAACAGCAAATGGTACTTTTTAATGAGTGATTTAAGCATCCTTCTTCTTTTTCTCTTTTGTCACCCCATAATGGATGGTTGAGGTGATGGATTAGGGATCTGAGTCAAAGGATTTAGCCAGGATTGAATTCTCCTGGATCAAGATGGGCAACCTGAACAGGGGAAGGCAGGTTTTTTTGGAAAACAGACCTTAACTATGGTTAGATATGCCATCCTGTGTCCTCCAAAGTTTAGGAGAATCATAATATTACCTGGATACCAACCTTTAATAATACAAGAGAGATATTTCAGCTATCCAGCAAACACCTGGAAATTCAAAATTCAAATATATTCCAAATTGGATGCCAGCTTAGCAGATGCAGAAGATATCATCAGTACTTGTTGAAGTCTATAAATTTTCAAGTGTCTTAAAGGTACAGAAAGATCAAGAATGGGATACTTCTCTGATACTTATATTTTCCTAGAAGTTGCAGGGCCCCCACAGCCTATGCTGCCGCTTCAGCTGCCTTTCTCAAGAACAGCAATGGTAAGAGCAGCTCCTTTATTCAAAGGTTCAGTCAAGGCATGTGATAGAAACCTGAGCTTTAAATCCATCCAGTCCTCATGAGTAAGTTCTGAGCCTGATCCAAAACAGAAATATTGACTCCCAAATCAGTCTCCAGTATTTTGGGGCTGGTGGGTATATTTGGAATCTGGAAAGCTTGGTATGGGCACTCACATAAAATGGCTATCAAGGTGAATGTGACCTGTCATAAAACACTCATTCACTAGAAGTCAAAAGGGAAAACTAGTAAGGCTACGCATTGCTACTCCTAGCTCCCCAGGAAGCTCCTATCACCTTTTTTTTTGGGGGGGGGGGAAGCACACAGTTAATTTTTGATTAAAACAGAGAGCTGCAGCCACCCCTCAATTTATTTTCTAACAATACCAATGGCACATATGGAGCCCACACACATTCTTGGAAATAAAGACCATGCTGGAGGCTGGTATTTTGCTTCATAGCATAACAGAGTTCTTTTAATTTTTTAAAAGTCAAGCGGGGGCAGGAAGACTGATGGGAACAAGGGAGGCTCTGTAATTTTGGTGCCATGGGTACCTCACTCAGCCCCCAGTGCTTCTGGAACCTAGGTAATCTCTAATCTCAAAAACTATCAAAACGATACTAGTCTTGTCATCTCTTGCTTCACCCAGCAATAGGGCTAAGTGGTGAGGATTACAAGTACAGTATGTGGCTGAACGTTGATATGCTTCTTCTGAACTGCTTTCAACTACTGCTTTCTTCTGCTGTTTCACCTGAGGATATAACTTCTCCTCTCCATGGTTTCAGATAAATGCTGTTTTCAGCAAACCAGTAGAGAAATATACGTGCTATGGACTGGAATTCCCCAGCTTGAGTGTCCGCAGTATGGTTTCCAACAAACATCTGCCTTAAGAGCGCGTATTTATCCTCTCCTCATCTCTGCAATCAATGGGACATAATACTGGTCTCTCTTGATATTGAAAAGCACTGGATAGTTTGCCACTTTCAGAATTAAGGATTGTGAAATTATGTGTGGGAAGTGCTTGGTACTTAGGAAAAGCATTTCTCGTAATGAATGAAGACTGGGGTAGCAGACCGTGGAATGCACACCCACCCCTGAGAAGTGACTGTAACATGTTTTGGAAAATACAGTTGGGATCGATGCTGCCAAGACACATCTTGGAGATGGTTTTTGTGAAGGCAAGAGGAGAGGGTATTAAGATGACTGCTGCCCTCGGCATCAAGCATCCCATTGATGAATGATGAATGATCATGAAACCTTCCTGCAATTAATTATTAGGATGGCTAAGCATGTCTGGAATGTTTGATAGTATTGGAGCCTAAAACTGGATTTCAGGCATAGCGTTGGAGCTGGGTTTTTTTTTTTTTCATTTGCTTCCTACCCCTCAAATTTAGCTGTTTTCAAATATTCCTCTTCCCTCCTGATAAACTTAAATGACTATCGCACATCTGCAGTGAAGGACATGGTATCTTCACAATCGCTTGCGGTGTTCAATTTGTCAGGGTCAGGCTAAACAGATACTAACAAAAAGTACATCTCTTTCTGTTTAATCATAGGAGGTGGGGGAAGGAGAAGTTTAGCCTGTCCTCCCCTGCTATGATCCTGATATAAATTGCCTCCCTCTCTCCCATACACTACCATTAATCCCCAGAGAAAAGCTCTCATTGGGGCGACATGTCTACCTTTGCCGCTGACATTTTGAAGCCATTTTTCTTGCAAGTGAAACTGTGGGCAATATATTTGAATGCATCACAGTTAAACTATGATGCGGCCTCTAGATACCACATGAAATGGTCTAATACTCCCAATCCAGGCAGTGGGCTGTCAGTTGGCTTTCTCACTTTTTCAGGTTCTTTCACTTGGAGGATATGCAATGATTTAATAAAACATTTCTAGCAGGGCAATTGTACCTGCTCTGATGGACCATTCTGACATCAGAGACAATAAACCACATGTCAAGATGAAAAACGTGTGCATCTGTCTCTCCTCCTGTATTTAACCCTCCCATTGCAAGAAATAGAGGAAGTTCTTTTAGACCAGTTCTAAAGGCTCTTCTATGCTTTGACCCAAATTAAGGAAAATTTCTTCATATGCAACACCTCTCTGATCCACCATACTGTGCTCTTGACCTTTCCCCCTCCCTCAATCTGGCAGGTCTGATGTTGGGGATAGAAATATTGCAGAGGGTTCTGCAGGGGTGAGAGGAAGGAGCTGTGATGAACACTCTTTAAATGACAATTGTGAGCCAGTTATGTCTCCCCTCAATGTATCTCCTTAATTGTCATGCCATCTGGCCACATGTAACTAGTTTGCTAATCAAAATGTAATGAGATACTCTGTGAGTTGCTTCACTGAAACCAAGCAATATGACATCTACAATATTCCCACCATCAACTAAGGAAATAATCACATCAAATAAGGAGATTGTGTTAGTCTGGCAAGACTTGATCTTGGCAAACGAATGCTGATTTTTGAACTTGCACTGGTAAATCATGTCTTCATCACTACTTATATGGACTATTGCAATGCTCTCTAAACAGGGCTACCTTTGAAGACCAGATGAAAACTGCAGTTGGTACAAAATGCACTACTAGCACTTATTACCATGAGCACATCATACCTGTGTTGTGGGTTCTGCATTGGTTACCATAGGCTTCCAGATGCAATTCAATGTGCTAATTTTTTTTTCCAGATGCAATTCCAAATTCTAGTTTTATCCTATAAGGTGTAGATTTATAGGTTACAGTTATTCATTCCTAGCTATATATTCCTTCTCAACAAGTCATTGTTTGGAGCTTTTCAGTGAATACTTTGAAAATTTCTTGTTGATTTTCATTTATCTATAGTGTAACAGTCAAGAGCTGTGTTAATTGTTGCTTTTTGATATTTGGTATGGTAGAGGAAGACTGAGATAGTTGTTCTTCTTCTTCATCCTATGCTCTTAAACCAGAAATGGCATACCAATTTGGAACAGATTTTAGGAAATCCATGTTCAGTTTATTTCATTCTGGAACACATCCCAACTGTTGAATGTCCTCAGCCATCTGTTTGCAAACTCATGTCACATTAATGTGAAAGAACTGTTTGTGAGTAACAGCAGGATTAGGTCAACCTCCTTGTGTTTCTTTTCAATTATGCATGGTTGTAAGGACCACATACCCTAAGTATGCCAAAATATTGCCTGTTTTGCTGATTCAGTATAGCATCTCAAAAAAGCTAGCATTAGGGACAAGATTGGCTTTCGGAAAGAATGTAATAAACTCAAGCTAGTTTAGAAAAAAGAACTCTTAGGAGGAAGGATTGTTTGTTAGATTTAATAAGTTGGTTTTGTTCAGTGACAAAGGATAAGAACCTCTGGAACAACTAAAATGGAGGTGCCATGGATTGATCTCAGACTCTCTGTATGCAGTGTGTATCTTTGGTCAAGCCTTCCACAGTGAGCAGGGTAGAGCCAGATTGGAACACTGGACTGCATGTGATCTGGACCTGGAATACACAGTTCAAGTCCCGGCTCAATAATTGAGTCATTGGAAGGATTGGAGCAAGTCTAATCTTTTTTAGATGTCATCATCAGAACATAATTGCCACATATATCAACAAAATGAATATTCCAAGACTTTAAATATTCCATGGGCTTTAAATATTCCATGGGTTTTAAAGCTCTGCTGGAATCGGTGGGAAAGTACTTTATTTAAATGACCACTGATGGCAATAAACTGTAGCCATGGACTACATGGCTATGATTGCTCACAAGATGTTGGAAATGTCCATGGATCTATAATGTAATTGTCCACCCACTCCCTGATTCTACTTCAGATTGTCCTGTGTTTTGAGAATAAGCCTCCTTAGATTCAGTAGGATTCACTGCCAAAGAAACATGTGTATATTTGAGTTGCTAGATACTTGTTTTTGCTGGCTTGATGTCTAAATGAATGAAAAATAACAGCTGACATCCTGCTGATGGTTAAATGCTACAGATTATCATAAAGAATGTACTGCATTTATGAAATGTCTATCCCATCCACCTTTACGCATGACTTATTTTGAGAAGTCATCAATAAATAGCCTTTTCAAGTTGAATTTAGTGGTTTTACCATATGTAATAATAGCCCCACTTTTAAATTAGAAAGTTAAACTGCTCCATGTATATTATTATATGATTAAGAGTGTGGTGTTTGCTGTAATATTTAAAGCACAACATGGATTTTCTTAATTGGATGTTAATGAAGCAAGTCTGTAGTTGAGCTTCCTGGAGGTACCTGTCTATGGATTCTTGCCTGTTTTTCTCCACTACAAGTGTATATGTGTACCCTTTCTCCTGCTTTCTTATCTCCATCCATCCATCCACAAACAGAGAAAGAGGGAGGAAAAAAGAAAGAGATTGCACACATTTCTTGCTGAGTGATCATGTTTAGTTGTTTTGGGGAAAAGGTTTTCTCTTGGAGTCATCCTTGGAAAATTAGCCGTGTAAAAAAATAAATGTTGCAGGGTAGAATACTACCTTTCAGGGTTCCAGTCACTCCATTCAATTATATTCTCCTTTTTTTTTCCCCTCCCAAAGTCAGTAATTCTGTGTCCTCTGTAGATATTAAGCCTTCATTTGGTGGTTTGTGGTGGTGGGTCCATCTGAGATCTTTCGGTCAATGGATCCATCAGGGCACACGCATGCAGGCCTAGTTTTTGATTCCTCCATTTGCATCTTTGCACATCTCTTACTTGTTCCCCTGAAGATACTTAAAAATGGCTTCTTTGTGCGAACAAACAATGAAATGCTTTCTCTATTGGTGTCTTCCTTCCTTCCTTCCTTCCTTCCTTCCTTCCTTCCTTCCTTCCTTCCTTCCTTCCTTCCTTCCTTCCTTCCTTCCTCTCCTGCTTTCCCAGTATTCAATTCTACTTCCTCTCACCAGTAACCGTGATGGACTTGGAGGTTTTTGAACCTTACAAATTCTTTTTAAAGGATTTTTAGGCATCTGAAAACTTCAGGACAAGAAGTTGTTGATGCTTCAGAAGCAGCTTCATGGGTATGAAAATATTTTAATGAGAAATAGAAGAAATTGTGATGATAGAAATGCAGTTGTGCATTCACCAGTAGTAGGAAATTGGATGGAAAGATACAAATAGTTTTAAGTTCTGGACCTTTACTATCAATACATCAGGAGAGAATTTAAGACAGTTGTTTGTTTGTCAAGTTGGTTTGGTTTTTTGGAAAGCAGAATCTTTTCCAGGAATCTTATGAAAAATCTCACACAACCATAAGGCTAGTTTGAGACATATATTCTGTAATCAGGATGACACCAGGATGATGCTAGTAAGTCACACCCCATTTAAAACAGCTCTGGACTTGGTCTCGAATGGCATTTTTGTGAGTGACATGATAATAGCAGCCTTAAAAACAGGAACAGTTGTAATTTTTAAAATATGGCAATGGTGTCTCTTCCAAAAATGTGGTATAACTCCAGATTTGAGTGGTCTTTGTTTATTTGTTTGTTTTTTGTTAATGATCACAACAATTTTATGATTGTTTAGCTCAGACATGTGTGGGAACTCTCCAACACAAAGGCAAATACATGACTTCTCATCTGACCTGAATGCTTATTCCTGCTTCCTATTCTCTCCAGACCCTCCCTCCCTCTCTCCCTCTCTTTCTCTCTTTCTTTTCTCATTTTTGATCAGCAGTTAACCAAAGATAAGAAATTTTTGACAACCCTACCTGGCTCGAGATGAGCTTCCTTTTCCTTGCCCACAGCCCACACAGTTTCCTTTGCCAAAGAGGCAGAGGGGAAAAAACAGGTATCCTGGGGGAAAAGGGTGCACCTAGAAATGTAATACTCCCATCCATTAAGGGAGCTGACATACTGCATTTTAAAAATATGCACCTAAAATAATGTTGCCATAATGTATCTATACCTTGCAAATGTAATGTTTATGGGCAGCCTATGCAAATTATTCTTACTCCAGACATGCTTGCCAGCTTACTGCATGGACAGAGAATATAAACCTGTCATCACATGAAGTAGCTCCAAAATAGGCTATCAACTGAGAATCTAACATTGTTTCACATCATTTCAATTAAAAAAAAAAAAAAAGAGTGCCAGTTCAGGATTCTGATCTTCATCAAATTTACACACAAATAAGAACAAAATGGCAGAACAAAAAAAAATGGAAGATGGTCCAATGGAGCTATTCTTCTACAATCTGCAATCCAGTTTTTTGTTCAAGTTCTTAAGCCTCACTCAGAAATGCTATTTCAGTGTTCCTTCTATTTGGTGAGTTCATTATTATCTACTTGTAGTTCAAAAAACCCCAGAAAAATGGAAAATAGGGTCATATGCTGTGCCATAGAAGCTATAAAGGCTTGATTCAATGGGTTTATAAGTCATGGCATCAACAACTTTCACTGGAGTTGGGGGAAACCTTGGGTTCCAGACAAGTCCATCTTATCCAAAGAAGATGGAGACGACCTGCTGAAAATATCCCTCAAGCTTCTCTACAAGGCAAAGTTCTTCTCCAAAATTCTACTTATTATAGTAATTGTCCAAGTAGAAATTCAACAACTTCACACTCCATCTATAATTACTTGCTACAGAAACCACTGATGGATTTCCATCTGATGTATCTGGACATAATTCCCAGCATTTTGAACTGTTCTTGCAACTGTAGAAATTGTCCAAGCAGGCAAACCCACAATCAATCCACAATCTCTTCCCAGACAGAATGAATGTATTTTTAAATAGTGCAAGCATTTCATATGTATGTTAATGTATTTTTATTTTATTGCAGCATTTTAATGGATTTTGGCAGCAGGAAAAAGAAAAGATTATTTCTCTGTTAATCTTCTCATCCATGTTTGTGGGGCCTCTTAACTCACCTGCTTTAGTTATTCATATAACATGTTAGCCCCATGCATGACCCACTTAGGTCTGTATGGCAAATGCAGCCAATACTGTATGTGATTACTAAAAGTGCTCAGGTAAGAACATGAACATTTATCTGCCCACATTTGGAGTTTCGTATTGCTTTCAAATATAGCACTGTAGGTTTTTTTCTTTTTCTTTTTCTAATAATATGGATGCATTTGCTTGCTTTCTGAGAAGAAGAGATTGGAAACAGCACTGTAGTCCATTATGGGCCAGAAATATGAACTGTTTGAAACCCTTGTCCAGGTATATATGTAGTTAGAATAAAACAAAGTAAAATTTAGCATGGTGAAACCTTACAAGTATTTTAATAGACAGAGGCTCAGATACACATTCAGCTGCAAAAAGATGCCAAGGAATATTAAAAAAAACAAAACAAAACCTAAGGTGAATCATACCGCATATCATTGTCCATACCACTCCTGTGTAATTTTATTTTATTTTATTTTATTTTTTACATTTGAATACTGCTTCTCAATATAACGATACAGAAGTGGTGTGTAATCATATGGGAAAAAAATACTGCAAGATAGAAGGACTCAATTAAAAGGACAAATGTCAGGAGGAGTTAGCAGCTGTGGAAGGCCAACATAAAAAGATGTATTTTTAAAGAATGCGTTTGGACCCAAACATACATGCTGCTTACACCCAGCTTTGCCTCAACCCTGTAATAAAAGCACATAAGGTCTGGCATGCTGGAATGCATGCAATTAATTAAGTAAGGCCTCTTCTTAGTGTGTGATTGAAGTAAATCTTTAGACCCAGTTCTGCTATATTTTTAATCTTCCGTTTGACGGCTGCTGAAAATGGCCTCCATTGGGTGATACCATTTTTACAAAGCGTGACTAGGCTGGAGTGCTATCTAAAGATGGTGAAATCCTGCTAAACTACATTATGAGCCTTGGACGCCCTCCAGCCAACTGTATAGCAGGATGTTGACAAAAGGTGTTCCACCTCCTTGAAAGGTTTGCTGTGGCCCCTGCGCAGTTCCTAATTAACACTTCCCATCTTCCAAGTGGTTTGTCATTAAGGTATCATTTGCCAAAGCCTTGCCAAGAACACCAGAATGATGCCTTGCTTGAAAACATTAGGGTGGGTCACTTTCCATATCTTTCTACTACTCATTTCCTTCAAGCCAGGGTTCCTCAACCTTGGCGACTCGAAGATGTGTGGACTTCAACTCCCAGAATTCCCCAGCCAGCATGGGAATTCTGGGAGTTGAAGTCCACACATCTTCGAGTCGCCAAGGTTGAGGAACCCTGCTTTAAGCCATTATCCTTCTGCTGTTATGAGCCTATTTTCTTTTCTCCCCCACTGCCTCATTTTGTCATATTTTTTAAAACGTGCAGTTGCATACATTCACTGCCAAATGACCGCCCCTCCCTTTTTAAAATCAGGATTGAGCTTTTCTTCCTCTCCCACTTTTCATACATAGCATCACATTTAATGGAGTGACTGCAGCTGCATCAATGAAATATAACTGTAGGGAAATCTGTTTAAAATCTTGATCTCCCAATTCTGGGAAGAATAAACATACATATTTATGAATTAAACAAAGATGCACTCCGAAGACCAAATCCAATGCGAATGAATCACTGCTTAATTTTTCATTTATAGCATTTATAACCCATCTTTTTTCCATGATGGGACTCAGAAACATATTTACTAGTCCTAGCTTGGCTTAGCTTTATCAAGATTACTGTGATCTTTGCCTTTTGATTGATTTAAATTAGTCATGACTAAGGTGGCAATTCTAGGCTTGCTTTCCTGGACTATGCATCACTAAACTCAAGGGGAATTACTTCTGTGTAAATACACATAGGCTCAGGTTGGCCCTCCCATTATCTTGCATTCAGTGGCTCTTTCATTATGGCAGTGTTGTCCAAACTTGGCCACTTTAAGATGAGTGGACTTCAACTCCCAGAATTCCCCAGCCAGCATGGCTGGCTGGGGAATTCTGGGAGTTGAAGTCCACTCATCTTAAAGTAGCCAAGTTTGGACAACACTGCATTATGGCTTTGATGGATGGTGTCACTGTGTCACCCTATTGCCATGTACCTATTACAAAACGATTATAATTTTCCCCCACCCCAGATAGTTTGCAATGCAAGGAATGCAGGATGATAGCTGTGTGTGTGTGCGTGTGTGTGTTGGAGGTTGGGAGTGGAAGAGAGGGTGAGGAAAGATGCCTTAACAATTATTTGTACACAGGGTTCATAAATGAGCCTCTCATCCTTTACTAGAACTGGTATAATTTTATCAGAATGAAAACCATTCTCTTTGATCTTCTCCAGCTCTTAAATCCAGCAGTTGTGTATTCGAACATCAATGGAAATGTGGTTTTGAGCTTCCTCTTTCATTATCTTTCTCAATTAAAAATAAAAGCGCAAAAGGGAAAGAAAAGTTCTGAGCTTGAGAGATGAGGCCATATTTTTACTGTAATTTCTTTATCTGATTGCATCCTGTTTACATGGGCTGTTGTCTGGAGAAAAGCTAACCTTTCCCTGCCTGTGTTTTTAAAGATTCTTTTCTTCCAACAAATTACATGTGTGTATATTGCTTTTATTTCAACAATATATAAATATACAGAGAGAAGGAAAAACCAGAGAAAAATACACAACATGTCTTTCTGTGCTTGTTCTTTTATTGCAGAAAAGATGAAGTTGCTAAGTGCTAGTGCATGACTTAAGCTTCACTTATGATCTCCAGGAATCAAGGTGGAGATAGGGCAATTAAATTTAACTCCTTTAACCTTGGCACAAAAGGATGGTGAAGCCAAAGGACAAGCTACTTTATTTTCTGGGAGAATAGTGTAGCAGTTCAACATCATAATTAACTATGTGACACATTCCTGCTGGTTTCAGATGTTGTGAACTGTTCTGAAATGCCTTGTCCCACCCCCACCCCCACCCCCACCATATATCTAAGTCTTTCCTGGATTGCATCTACAATAGATGTAGGGCAAACATGCCTTGACAATGTATTTTTTCTGCTATGTCATTATTTTGCCTTCATCTATCTCCAACTCCTACCTGATGCCCTTAAATCAACCTTAGTTGTATCACTGTCAAAGTAACATTTTTTCCTTCATCTTGTGGATACAGTCTGTCCTGCTTCATAGCCCATTTTGTTAGGGGTGTAGTCTGACATACCTAGGGGTGGAATGAACCTGGCATCTATTGGCCATCTTTGGCTGGTGCAAGCGTGGCCTTTCCCTTATACAGCCTTGTCACTGTTTCTCAGGGCCACTGGGCAGTGGGAGAATTCAGTTCTCACAAACTGGGGTCCCCTCTGTATCAGCCAGGTCGCTGTAATGACCAGCAGTGGTGATGGTAGTGGTGGGAGCTGCATAGTGGAGAGAGAGAAAAAGAGTCCTCTCTCTCTCATGCCTATCGACTGCTGATTGGGCACCTTTCAAACATGAATTTAATGACCTCCTAGAATAATGCTGGATCCACATCCATGATGGAGCCTGAATACGACCTGATGGTCAGGATCCCTTTCAGTTCATCTGCACAAAATTCTTGCACAAAAACAGAGCTAGTTTTGAAAGATGGAGAAATACATTGGTCTAGCCATCTGTCAATACGTACCTTCATCAGCTCCATCCTACATTAAGGAGAATGATTAGTTGATACTTTCCTGCCAGATGTCAACACTTGTTGGAAGGGGAAGGAAGCAGTGATGGATGAATCCACCAGACCATAATATGGCCTGTATATAGTAAACAAGGACACTACCATTTACCAGAATTGTGCCTATAGCAGAGTAGGGATTGCAAGTAGGGGCAGAAAATGTTATGCCTATATAGTGTGGGGCTGTGGGAGTGTGGAGCAGAGGTGTGAAACATGGACTCTCATCCCCAGAGGAGCAGACAAGAGATAAGAGAATGAGACTGGCCCCTCCCTGAGGAATGCTAAGGATGTTTGTAGTCTGACCCTGGGAATTGCTTTCAGTCTGAGAAGATTCTGTAACGGGAGTGAAGCCAATAAACCTTGCTGGATTGAATCTGTACTGTCTCCTGGAGTTTCCTGGGCTAAACCTGACAGGGGCCAGCTTGAGGACTGGTTGATAATACTTTAACTCAGCCATGAAGAAGATCCATCAGCCTGTAGTATTATTCAACAGTAAAGCAACAACAAAGAGATGTATATGTGCCAGCACTTTGAGATTGTTTAGATCAGGAAACAGACTCCACAAGAAGACTAGAATAAAGCTTTATTGAAATAGGCTATGTTAACCAAATCTTGCAAGTCTGACTGTGTTTTCTTCCCTTCCCTCTTATACCCCAGTGAGTCAGGGAAGAGCAGCCTGAGTTTCTTCCTAACATTACCTCCTCTTCCCAGGGCTCAAGAAATGCTTCTGCCCTTTTTGTTTTTGTAATGGCTTCTGAATATTTCCCTCAAGGGCATCTCCATGGCTGTCTATAGTATGTTGGTACATGCTCTTCCCCTCTTTCTTTGAGAAACAATGTTGTTGTTATGTTTTCACAGCATAGGAATTTCTGAAGAAACTGTAAATATTAGGGTCTCACTTCAGATGTATCTTTAAAAAGAGAACATTAATCTCATTCCTGTTCCTCAGAAGACCAGATCATTTCCATCCTAGGGACATTCCTCCATCTATCTTTGGTGTTCAGTTTAAAAGCACCCACCCTACCCCAGCCCCCACTACCTTCCACTTCTCTACATAAAAACAAACTTAATTTGGATACATGTTGGATCTCATTTGCTGCTATAAGTCCCTATTTGCCTCTCTGTAAGTATGTCCCAATTAAATCTGATGCAGGATGCCTTGAGATGTTTCCAGGACTCTGATATATGTCATTATGCCAGTCATGCCAGCTGGATGTGCTCTGAAATGGGAACTGATCTATAGGAAATACCTCATATGACCATAGCAGGGAAAACCAGAATTCCAAGGTCAGAGAGAGAGAGAGAGAAAGAGAGACACACCCATTCACACACACACACACATATATATGTATGTGTGCGCGTGTGCATGTGTGCATGTGTGTGTGTGTAGAGGGAGAAAGAGAGACTAATGTTTTTAAAGAAGAATAAGTAAAAAAAGGCAGGGAAAGGGGATAAAAAACAGTGGCACAAACAACTAAACAGGGAATTTACAAATATCATAGATATTAAAGTTTTCAAGGATTTCTTGATTAATTGTAAATAACTACTGTATGTATATTATCTTGTTTTAAAAAACTAAAAGTTGGCATTGAATTCTAAACAGAATATAAATGTCAGAAACGGAAGTCAGCACAATATAAATTTAGGGAATCCTATGAAACTGAAATATTAAGACTTTATGTGAAGATTTTGGATGTGGTACAAATCCATTGATTAAATTGTAATCTAGAAATAGTGTCCAAATTGAGTTAATTTTTTTGTCAGATTTACTTTTAAAATACAGTTACTTTAGACATCAAAGCATATTCCCACAACTTAGTTAGATAGCCTTCCACAGAAGGGATCAAACATGCTTTCCAAAAAGAAGTGTAGAGGATCCTCAAAGTAGTTAGCATCTACAAAGCTAGTCTGAACTGGAAAACTGAAACTGCAAAGTTTCAGAATACTTATGAGAATATGTGATTTAATAAAGTTTAATAAGACTATTACAGAAGGAAATTCAACTGTAAACATAAATCATTTTCCAAAAACATTGAGTTCTACCAGTTTCACCATTTAAAAAACAATATTTTACCAATTATTTTACCAATGATAACATTTGTGCTGTTTGCTTTCACTGAGATTGTCATTGTTACATTCCTATTACTACATCTAAATTCTGCTTCCATTTAATTATACAGTCTTTAACTTGTTCAGTTCCTGGGTCATATTTCACCCACAATTTGTAAGTAAAACCCAGCAAACGCTCCAAGTTTTGTGTTATAAGATTTTTAAATTCAATCAAATCTCTAAGTATTCCCATTTGTTTGGGCAATTCTTTTAATACTATATTACTCATTTGAAAATATTGAAACTGATCAGGTGGACAAGTCTGAAAAGATTTTGTCTTATTAATAATCCAATCATGCGATCTGTACAAATTATTATCTCTCCATTGGGTGCATTTTTTCTGCTTTCCTCTTCATAAAAATAAACATTTAACAATGAAATAAGGAGAGAATAAATCTCTACTGATTCTTTGTGTTTATCCGAGACCTTCATTATGCTGCTTATTATTGCGTGATCTCTTCTAAACTGTTTCTATATGTATCAATGCAGAGATATTTATGCAAACCTTCTGGAAGTCCTGCTCCCTCCATAAAGATAACTGGACAAAGAGGAGATGTGATCCAGTCTGTGATCCAAGTTAGGCAGCTAGCTTGTAATACAGTTTGAGGTCAGGACCTGCCCATCCGGCTCATGTTTTGAGTCCTGGAGAATTTGAATTTAATCCTTGGCCTATTATTAGACCATATGAAATTCGTTACTTCTTTATGCCAGTAATTTAATACCTTGTTTTCAGTATTTATTGGAATCATTTGGAAGAAGAAGTTACATCTTGGCTATTCATTCCAACAGCTGCCATTCTTCCTAACCAAGACAATTTCAGCTTTCTCCATCTTGAAATGCCTGTTAGTATATTTCTCCAAATCTGTGAATAGTTATTTTAAATAGGTCTTTATTATTTTTTGTCAAGTAAATTCCTACTTTTTTTTTTTTTTTGCAATAATATTGAACCCCATTATTAGGTGCAAATGTTGCTTTTCTTCTTCTGTTAAGTTCCATGTCAGCATTTGAATTTTATCTTTACTGATCCAAAAACCTGTCATGGAGTCACACTGCTGTATACGTTCCATTAACAATACTAAGTGATCCTTTTACTGAGCAAGTCTAAATACAACATTATCAGCATATAATGTCAATGTGTACTTGATTTGCTAATTTAGCTCTGGAAATTTTATTTTCTTGATGTATTTTCATTGCCAGTGGCTCTAATACCAATAAAAATAAGGTGGGACCAGACCTGTCTTGTCTGGTCAGTATAGCACATTGTTATGATAAAAACAATTACCATTTTCTGGCTCTTGTTCTTTAGAAATAAGCTGAATCCATGTAAAAAAATTAAAGCCACAATTCATCTTTTTCAGAATTGCAAGAATAAAGGGCCATTCTAAGTTGTCAAAAGCTTTTTATGCATCAAGTTCATAGTTGCTTTCTTGTCTTTCTGATTTAATCTTATAGATACCATGTAAGCTATATTTCACATGGTCTCTCATGTACCTCTTCCAAGTTAATCCAGTCTAATTGGGATGTATCACTTCAGTTAAAAAACTATTTATTTACAGCAATATTGCTATAAAAAGCTTGCAATCCACATTCAATAAGAAAATAGGTAGACATGAATCTGGGCAGATTGGATCATTTCATTCTTTATAAATCAAGGAGATTAAAGCTTCTTTCCAGGACGAAAGGAGTTCTTCACATTCTAAATCTCATTCATTACTTTAGTTAATGGTTTAACCCAAATTTTTTGAAAAGACTTACAATATATCGCAGAAATACCATCAAGTCCTGGAGTTTTGTTCAATTTCAGTTTTTTTTCATTATTACTATTGCTTCTTTGGTTTTGCCTTTAGAAATAGATTGATTAAGAGCTTCCCTTTGTTGATCCATAAATTTGATAAGTAATGTAGATATTCTTCAATCTTTTCTGGATCAGATGTCTGTTTACCATACAATTTAGAAGAATAATTAACAAATTGCTCCATCATCTCCTTCATTGTAGAAACATGTCTAGCTCCCTCAGGGATTTTGTTTTAGGTTCCAAACTTGATAACAACTACAGTTCGGCTGAGGCATTATGTAAGGACAAATGTTCCCAAAGCTGTACTGCCTTCTCCAACTTAATGTTCTCCTGGTATTTTAGAAGATTGTGGGAGGTGATCATTTATGGAAGGCACTAAGTTGGAGAAAGTGGTCATAAGAAATGAAGTTTTGTTTTCACAGTTTAAAAAAAAAACAGGCAAGTGATTTTTAAAATTATATATCAGTAGTTCATCTTGGCAAGGAGTTCCCAAAGTGTATTAATAAATGAATACTCAGCATTTTCATTGGAGTTTCTTATGGATCTCATAGAATCCTCTTTTGTCCCTGCTCTTACTTAATGGGTTCATGAGGTCACTTGGCTGGAAGAATACTGAATAATGTGTCGTCATCCGTATATTGATGCTCTTCTATTCAGTTGCTAGTGTCACACTGTTGACTCCAAGCTAACTGGAACTAAATTCAGATAAGGCTTAAATAGCTAAGATCCTGTCATACTTAAGGTCACTTATTCATCTATTCCTGATCATTTAAGTCAGCCTTCCCTAACATGATGTCCTCCAGATATTTTGGACTTCAATTTCCATAATTTCTAGCTAGCTTTGGAGCAACATTGACTTGCTGCCATCACTGAAGAAGAAAATGCTGTCCTGTTACCAGTATGGAGCAAGATTCAGCTTCTATGGATGGAATGGAGAAATGCCATCTTGTCCTTCATCTTAGACTAAACATGGCTTGCATCATCCCTGTGGCCAGGTCTCAATCAATACGGAAGGCTAAGAGACATTCACCATTGAGACTATTGATCAGAAGTTCATAAGGGTCAAAGTCGATGCATGAAAAACACAAGGCTTGTTACCTGAGCAAACACTGTGTGACATTGGGGTAAGGAAAGGATTCTTGACTGGCTGATTTTTAAAATAAAGATGCTTTTTTTTTTTTTTTGAGCTTGTTTGTTTCCTTTTCATTGCTATTGACACTGAACGTCGCAGGGAGGTAAATTCCAGCTGTAGGCATCATTGTGGCTTAGAGCAGTAGAACTTTGCTGCTGGACTTCCGTGCATTCCGTTTAGAATCCATTGGATCACTGAGGATGGCAGGAGGCAGGATGCTATGATGGGGAAAGAAAGGCAAATTTAGGAGACTGTTTTGCATGTTTTGGAGACTGTGGATTTTTTCAAGGTTGGTGTATTAAGTCTGTCAGGGGCTTAACTTAATTTTTTGAAAACTTACCTTTGCTAAAAAGCAAAACAAAGCACCCCAGGAGAAAAAAGCACATCGTCGCAAATCAACAATTTATAGTCTAATGTTGGCAGTGCTATCCTAGAAGGATCCAGAAGCTACCGAAATGATGCAGGTCAAGCTTTGGTCGCCAATCCCTGGGTTTAGAAGTAGTCAGCTTTCTGTGTTCAAAGTCCATTTGAAAAGCCATAAATTTTCCTGCCCTCTGCTGTTCATTTGCTCTCCTAGATTTTGACATGCTCTGGCCTCCAAAGCCAAGGTAGAAAGAATGGTGTGTGCATTATTCATGGTCAAAAACATTATCTCCAGAAGATTATTTGCTTACAGCAGCAAAAAGTAGTGGATTTCTTCCCCTCCTGGTGTGAACTGACTCAAGAAGGAGTATGTGTATAAATGGGTTTATATATGGGAACTGCCTCCAATCTGCTGCCCTTTAAAGGTCAATTCCCATAATCCACAGACAGGCTGGGGAAGGCTGGCGTACAATGGAAGATGGATGGTCATCATTTTTAGCTTTCTGTAGGTGCGGGTGGCTTTTTTTATAGTCTGCACCAATGAGAACTTTCTGCTTTCATCACTGTGCAGATGTATCTTGGTGCAATTCACTAACATGGCTTTGATACCTATTGGTTTACTAGCCCTTATCCTCTGCCAGAATTTAGTCAGTCTGTATATGTTATAAAGTCCTTTCTTACTTCCCTCATCACCGATCTCCAGACTTGTAATAAAACAGCAGCACAGAACAGCGTAGCTTTAGGGATTTCTGCCCCCCATCGCACCCCCAGCAGAAGCAATGATAAAATTTGCAAGAGCACAAGGATAAAGGGCTCCCAGACCATCCTTGTTCTTCTGAGTCAAGAAGGTGAGGGCCTTCAAGTTTTAAATTTTTTGGGACCAATAGGCAGAAACACAGACAGAGAATGAGGAAAATCAGGAGGCCATGACTTTGTTTGCTAGCTGGGAATTCCAAGAATTATTGCCCCTACACCTTGGGCAGAGATCAGGTTGGGGAGGCTCAAGGAAGTTCCATTCTACCTGGGGATCTTTCTTCTGGGAGCATATGCACGGTATTGCACTACTGAAGTTATTAATTAGTTATAATATCATTCAAAATTATGATATTTCTGACCACCTTGCTGGCAATACTGCTAACTGCTGCATACATTGCAAACCGCCAAAAGTAGCATTTGATTGCAGTGAGATATAAATGTAATAACACATGAGCAATAGGACAATTAGCCTTGGTTCTCTAACCCAATATGAAGTTCCACCCAATCTTCTTTCCATGCCCCAAGTGTTCATTAATCCCATAATAAAAAACAGGGGGTTAGAAATAAGGTGGGTGCTAAGTTAAGTCTCACCTCCTCCACAATACATAACACAAACTAGACTTGGGAGCACTCCCACTGCTTGTCTCCCCGTAAAAGGCATCTCCTTATATTTTCCATTGGCCTTTTTGTCTCCAGTATCAAATTAATACTGTCTTCAGATAAAAGTGACATTGGCCCAAGATTGGGAACGGAGAATGAAATCAGGTCTTCCTTTGCATATGTACTGCCTGATTTTTTGTGTATTTATTAAGGGCAGGTGTTTGCCTTTTGGTTCTGTAAATCCCAGATCAAACCATTGTCTTTAACCAAACAAAAAATAAATACAAGGACAAAGTTCAGAACAAAACTGTTCTGCCATTAACCTTGGACTTAATCATCTGTGCATTGTTTTGATGTGGTTACTTTAATATGCTCCATGTTTAAAAGGGTCAGGGTAGAGCTACATACCTTTTTTTGATCTTGGCTGAACCACTTCTGTTCTTCATCACTTTTAATGTCATATTCTCTCGTTAAGGTAGCTGAGCCTCCTTTTGGACAGCAAAATTGGGTACAGATGGATAACTAGCACTAAGTTGGTTTCCTTTGAACATCCCTGCAGCTGCAGCTGAGAGAATTCCTCCGAAAGATAGGAAGACTTCTTTGGGCATTATGATTAGGGTTAAATCAGCTTAACAACAGCAAATGTTGCAGCAACACAGAAGGTTATGGTTCAGCTGTGAATGCCTCTCTTTGGGTAGTTCTTGAACCCTGAACAGGGGGAGAAGGACTGGTGGATTTGAAAAAGTGGAGCAATATAAATAAGGACATGAAACCTGCTGTTTTCTCACTGGCCTCTATGTTATTCTTAAATGAGTTCAGTGAGAAAATGTTTCAAGGGAAGATAGGATAGAAACTTCATACACTTTGTGCCCACTTTGGTCTCCTTTGTGAAAGTGGCTTTTGTTAGCATGTTAGGAGAGGCTGTAGGAGAAGGATGAGCCTATCAAATTTTGGACTATTTTTGTGCGTAGCCTTATAATGTGGGGTGGAGAACCATCAACTCTCAGATCACCAAGTGTAGTCCTGTTGGTATCAGTTTCCTAGGCTTCTCTGAGGCCTATCTCTTGGAGAAAAAGAGGGACATGTTGATTGGGCTGGGCATTTCTACCTCAAAATGGTGCATTTTGAAGTTCCCAAAGGCTCACCTTTCCTGCAAGGGTGAGCAGAGCTGGGTCCTTGGGGAGCCACTCTTTGATGGGACCTGGATGTTTTGATATAATTCCCATAATGGGAGGTGGTGCCCCTCACCCGTCCTGATGAGAAAAGTGAAGAAGAATTGAAACTCACCCTTGCAGGATAGCTACAGTGCCTTGTAGTGATTCCTAAAGGGCAGAGAGTGACTATGTGGGTGCAGGCAGTGGGTGAGTCTGTGTGAGTTGTGAGAAAATGAGGGGACCGTCCCACTTTCAGTTCTGACTTCCCTCATCCTTGACTTGCAGCCCTAATTTAACATGCTTCCTGGGTAGCAACATGGTTCTGAGAAACCTTGAGATTGACAATGGAGCATGAATAAGCCATGATTTTCAACTAATTTGTATCCAGAAAATGGGTGAACTCTTGTTTCTTAACATAAAATCACTCTGGACTAAATCAAACCAGAAGGGCCTCATGCCTGTTCCCTCAGCTAAGAATGAGGTAATAAAGACTACAGTGTTTGGAAAATGGATCAGACAGAAGTGTTTTACTGGTGGCCACCTTTCCATACACCAATCAGGGAGGCTAAAAACAATGAATCTACTAACAATTCCAATTGTAGTTCTTATAGATGTGTGGGATAACCTATGAAAAGGGCATGCATGCAAGTTCAAGGCAGACCTCTCTGAATGGACAGGATCCAGGATCACAGGTACAGACCTTTGCATGGACATCAGGTCTTTCAAGTGTATAGCAAATGCTCACTGGAGGAGGAGCAAAGCCTGACCCTGACCAGCTTCCCTTTTGGTTTATGGATGCTCCTCATAATTGTGACAAATCTTAAAGTGGCAAAAACAGCTCTTTTCAAAGCACCAGCCATGTCACCTTAGAAAACTATAGCAGAGAGGCTGGAGAAAGTGGCCTTGAAGAAATGTGGACCTGACCTTGGGAAGGGGGAAGGAATGAGCAAGCTGCCAAGCGGGGAGCTTCAGAAAGATTCCTCTGTCCCGAGAAAGAGGAAAACATAAGGGGGAAAAAAGCCTTTCAAAATCACCCCATTTTGATTTTGTTTAGTACATGAGGGGTCAGAGAGAAACGCAAACAGGCTTTCAAGATGTTGTTATCCCACCCTACAACAATGAACAGCATTCCTGGGATCCCTGCCATGGCTGTTTCTTGTCCTGGCCTACCTCAAAGCGCTCACACTGGTTTAGAATGGTGACTGCTGTTTTTCCCTTTTGGGGTCAGGCTGATCACCAGTGAGTGAACAATAGGCAGGGAAAGGGGGAAAGGGGGTTGAAACTACAACAAACACGATATCAAGCACCCAAAAGCAATATTCTTCCCTCTTTCCTGCCTCTCTCCATCTATATGATATGTCTCCAGTGAGAGGCAATGGGAAAGGAAATGCAGAAAAGCCACATAAAGATTTGAAGGGGGTTTAGAAAAATATTATCATTCTTATTTGTCGGCATGTGGCAATTTTCTTTGAACCAGAGTTTGTTTAAATTCCTTCTTTCTTTGAAGGCTTAATATTTCCTTTCATAAAGATTATGGAAGCCGCCTTGGATAATTTAGGATTTAGCAGTGCTATTTGATTCTGGCATGTGCATGGAATTGATTTCCAGCCCTTGGTAGGTGAAAGGTATATTTTGTTAAAAAAAAAAACAATCAAAATTTAGGGATCTCTCTCTAAGCCCCTGTCATGGACTGCTGAGAAGTCATTATCATCTTTTCTTCTTCTTCTTCTTCTTCTTCTTCTTCTTCTTCTTCTTCTTCTTCTTCTTCTTCTTCTTCTTCTTCTTCTTCTTCTTCTTCTTCTTCTTCTTCTTCTTCTTCTAATCTTGTCTTTTGACTCGTTTAGATTCGGATTGGGCCCTGATTCATGTTCTTCTAAATGGCAGAAAGCCATAGTTTCTGAGATCACGTGGTTAGCAGTGCCTGTGTTAACATTTATGAAAACATAAAGCTTGCAAGTTTCTGATGTTTTAGCGGGAAAACATAAACACAGAATTCAGGGCAACGTTGCAAGCAACTGAATTACTTTGAAAAGAGATAACTGGACAGAGCTCTCTGGACAGAGAAGGACGCCGAGACCACCTTGCATTTACAGTATGGAACAGCACCTGAATGGAAGTGGGAAAAAAAGCAAAAGGTTCAGGCTTAATTTCCTTTCTTGACAATTCAATATAAGTGATCTCAGGAGAGAATCACGAGTGAGCCTTGGTGGTTTTCCTTCTGCTAGGAAAGTAGAGAAAAGAGAAGGCTTTTCAGATGCAGGAGCCTATGCTATGGAGCATCTTCAGAACTGTGTAGCTGCAACAAGAATCCATTGATTTTTCCCCCTTATTTACTATATTTATCAATCAAATGTATCAAATTTGTATGCTGCCACAATCACAAGATTCTCGGTGGCTCACAAGGCATACAATAAAATAACATAATATAGAAATAAGGCCAATAAAACCCAGCAGAATATATAGTGTCAGGCCCCAGAAGCCCTCCCGGAAAGCTCAGCTGAGGCAGACAACGATGGGGGCAAATTAATCTCCTCTGGGAGATCTTTCCGGAGGGCCGGCTCCATCATCAAAAACCAGTGCTTCCAGCCTGTGGCCCTCTGATCTCCCAGAAAGAGGGACAACCAGCTGCTTCTCCAGGCAGGATCGATGTGGTCAGGCCAACACTACTGGGGAGATGCAGTCCTGCAGGTAACCGGGTACCAAACCATAAAGGGCCTTGTAGGTGAAAACCAGCACTCTACATTGCACTCAGCAGCTCAGTGCAGGGCCGGCCGAATAGGTGTAATGTTTGCCCCATGGCCTGCTCCTGTGAGCCCCTAGGCCACTGCATTCTGCACCAACTGGAAGGTCTGGGTGGTCTTTAAAGGCAGCCCCATGTAGAGCATGGTGCAGTAGTTGGTTTCTCTCATCCCAAATAAGGCCACAACTTAGTTTAATTGTATTCACCATGTCATTTTATACAGGTTTGCTTTGAAGTAAGTCTCAGTGTCATTTACAGTGAGGAAAGTGTGAATAGGTTTGCAGACTCAGGTTGCACTTTCATGCAGGTTTACTTGTTCATAAAACAGATTGGATGTGGTGGTACTTCTCAGAGAACAGGCATAGATGATGTCACTGTTGGGAGTTATTGTGCAAACTGAACTTTAGTAGACAGGATTTCTCAACAATCTGATGAAATCTGATGGGAAAAGTGCCCTTATAAAAGTTGTTGGAGTGCCAGTAATTGCTTTCAGCTGGGATTTTCCATAAGATAGCTGCTGTTATTTTTAATTGATTTTTCCCCTACTTGTGCATTAGATCCAGCCTGAGTGTTATTCCAAATTTTGCAGCTTAATAGACTTAGTTCATCAATGGTTTCTATTAGATCTCCTGTAGTTCCTGTTTCCAAAAATGTTGTAGTCATAAAAAATCATGGAAACAGCAATAGAAGTTCAGTAGTTTCTCATGCAGTAGAAATTCAAGCCAGAAGTAATATAGCTGGATCTTTCTCGTGCTTCCCATTTGATTTCTTCTCTTAAAATCCATTGTCACCTTCAACTGTTCTTCAAGATGTTACTTGCAAGGGAACTCCGTTAATGCCCCCCCTGACTCCCTGGAGCCCAGGTCACTGGGATGGACAATCTCTGGACATTGTGATGCCATCCAAGTTGATCCATTCATATGTGTGTGAATGTGCATGTCTTTAAAGTACACCCCCCACCCCCCCCAATTTTAGACTGCAAAAATGTGTATAAATGAGGGGGAAGGTATACTGCTATACCATCCTGGGAAGGAATTATATAAGGTCCAACTGATTTGGGTCAACTTTAATCAGAACCTGCTAAAACGTGCCTTATTGGTTAGCACTCCACCATGTTCAGGTCCCTGCTAGGATTGTGCTGGCAGGGTGGAAGTAAGGGAGGAGTTGGAATTGCATTTCTCCTGCCTCTCCTTGGCTGTTTGTTTAACATTATCATATACTGAAATGAACTTCCTCTCACTGAAACCATCTCCAAGGCTGGCATAAAATAGAAGCGGGTTGAGGAAGGAGGATTGTGGGAACATAGGCTTTGAATCTGGCGGATGTTCACAGTTCTTCCTCCAATGTGCCTTCTTTTGCCCTGTTTTGAATTGAAATTCTGGAAAAAAATCAGCCTTGGAGGCTTTTTGGGGGGGTTGGGACAGGATTTCCAAGGTCAGGTTTCTGTGGTTGACATTCCCTCTCCAGTCTTGAAAAAGGAAATCTAAAATAAATAAATAAATAAATAAAGCCAGTGTTCTCTGTGAAACTTTTCTGGGGGCCAAAGTTTAAATTGTAAATGAATATACTAGTTCTTGTCTGGACAAAGCAAACCTTTTTAATATGTCGTTGTATAACAGAAGAACAGCAACAAAGCCAAAATATTTCACAGTGAACAAAATAACAATTGTGCTTTATGTGCAGAATATTTGGATTCATTTTTACTGATTTAGATATAAAAAAAGAAAGAAAGAAAAGGAAGGGGATATAGGAGAAAAAAAGAATATGGCCAGGGAGTTCTATGATGTTCAGTACAAAGGCTGCATCATGTTCCCACTAAACCTATTTTGCTTACTTAATTTAGTTCATTTGCATTTCACTCTTTCTCCCAAGAAAGCAAGATGGGGATACTTGATTCCTCCTCTGCTTCATCTTTTCTACATTCCGGGAAGAGTCAATCTGGGGAGCTTCAGAGCCCACAGGGATTTGAATCTAACTCCTCCCCACCACAACCCATCATGAACGGTGCCTGCTAGCATTCACTGCTTAGGGCTCAAAAATGTGCAGACACCGTACTTGGGGAAAGATGCCTCAAAAAAAGATTGTATATTTGGCACAGTTGTTTTAGGGTTGGGATGGTTAGAATGTTTGTTAAATTGGAACCAAGTAGACCCAGGTTTAAGTCTGCACTCAGCCATGAAAGCCTACTGGGTGAGTCTAAGTCATCAGCCTCATTGACCTCAGAGAGTTGTTTTTTGGAGGATAAAATTGGAGGAGAGAATAGCAGGTACAGCAGTCTGAGCTCCTGTAGGAAAGGCAGAATATGAATCATATATATATATATAAAATTCCCCTCTCACCCCTATGGGTGGTATGTGTCTTCCTCAATCTCGGGTCCTCTACCAGAGGCCTGGGAGTTTGAGGGTTCTGCGCAGTATCTTAGCTGTTCCTGGCACTGCACTCTTCTGCACAGAGAGCTCTGATGTTGCTCCTGGGATCTGCTGAAGCCACTCTCCCAACTTAGGAGTCACAGCCCTGAGTGCTGCTACCACCACTGGGACCACTTTTACCTTTACTTTCCACATTTTCTCTACTTCCTCCTTCAAGCCCTGGTACTTCTCCAGCTTCTCATATTCCTTCTTCCTGATGTTGCTGTCATTTGGCACCTCTACATCTATCACTATCGCTGACTTCTGGTCTTTGTCTATTACCACAGTGTCTGGTTGATTGGCCAGTACCTGCCTGTCCATCTGGATCTGGAAGTCCCACAGATTCTTAGCTCTGTTATTCTCCATGACCTTCTGTGGAATCTATCTCCTATATATATATATATATCTCCTTTCAATCATGTCCGATTCTCGGAGAAAGCCTGGACAAGTCCCTGCAGTTTTCTTGGCAAGGTTTTTCAGAAGTGGTTTGCCCTTGCCTCCTTCCTAGGACTGAGAGAGAGTGGCTGGCTCAAGGTCACCCAGCTGGTTTTGTGCCTAGGCGGGACTAGAACCCAGGGTCCCACAGTTTCTAGCCTGGTGCCTTAACCACTACATCAAACTGTCTGTCTGTTTCTCTCTTTCTCTCTCTCTCTCTCTCTCACACACACATGCACACACACGAGAAGCATCTGCATTTTTTAAAAAAAGACATAAGTAAAGTTGGATCAGGTGGATTTTTCAACTCTTTCTTAAGTGGCAAAACCTGAATGGGATAAAACCCAGAAAATGGGGCACTGGCCTAGAGTGAATTTGGACTGCGATATCCTTGATCTTTCTGCATGATATCAGACAGTCGGCTTGGCTGTCCCACAGGGGCTGAGAGTCCCAGGGGCCCCTGAACAGAGCTGCTTGATGTCAGGGACAGGCTGAGAAGCTGAGGCAGCTGATCGCTGTGAGGGACTCTCTCCACGAGCAACATTGACCAGATGAAAGTATAAGCAGTATTTGCTAAGGTCAATAGCTTTTGAAGTAGTCCTCGCGGTGCCATTTGGCTCAGTCCTTCTGGAAATTCTTAACAAGCAGTCATTGGCTGCAGATAAAACAGAGAGAAACAAGAACCAGACATGACTCTTGATATTTTAGGAGTAGTAAAAGGAGTAGAGGAAGATGACCTCAAGGGAACTTGCCTGGGAGTCAAGGAAGGTCATGTGAGGTCCCATGCTCTTTCAGAATACTTTTGCACAAATGCGTACCCATCCATTGGAAGCAAGGCTCAAATACAAAGCCAAATAAATATGCACTTCTCCATCTCTTGGTTCCCACACTGCATAGTCCTTAATTACATAGGCCAATCATCTGACTTGGAATAGTGCAAAGCCCATAGTACTCCTATTGGATTCTTTACAAAAATCTAACTTTAGAGTTTTAGGGAACTCAACAGCTTGCCTGCCCAAAAAACTAGAAGTGGCTTCCTTTTTTTTTTTTTTTAATTAAAAATATCCTTCCTATGAACATAAATCAGTTTTAAAACTGTGTAACATCTTTGGATAGAGACAGGCCTGAACAGTGGGTCAAATCCAGCAGAACACTACAAGTACGAGGTCCTGCATTTGGACAGAAAAAAAAAGTTGCTTGGTTGCAGGGGGCAGCTGGCTTGGCAGAGTACATGTGGAAAGGACCTAGGCATGCCAGTGGACCATCAGCTGAACCCAAGCAAGCAGAGAGACTCAGCAGCTAAAAAGGCCAATGCAATCTTGAGCTGCATTAACAGAAGCCCTGCATGTTCCATTATCCTCTTCACAAGTTAGACCCAACTGGAGCAATTTGTCCAGTTATGGGGACAGCATTTTGAAGGGGACATTGAGAAGCTGAAGCTGATTCTGAAATCTACCAAGATGATAAAGCATCTGGAAAACAAGCCCTATGATGAACAGTTAAAGAAGCTGGGGCTGTTTAGCTTGTGAAACAGGAAGCTGAGGCGAGAGAAGATTGCCGTTTTACAAACATCTAAGATTATTATATGCCAGAGCGGTGGACATTTTCTCTGCTGAAACTGAGGCAAGGGCCACTGGGTTGATATTAAGTGAAAAGAAATCCCAGTTTAATATTAGGAGGAATTTTCCGATGGTAATCGCTGTGAAGCAGTGGCACAAGAGCAAAGGATTCCCACTCACTGGAGACTTTCAAGTAGGAGCTGGATGGCCACCTTAGTGGATTCCTTCACCGCACTGGGGTTGGGCTAGTTGACCTACAAGGTCCCTGTAAATGTCACTGAGAAGCCTTAGTCAGCAGTTTCACACAATCCAAATTCTACTCCAAGATACTTTCTTTGTTTCCTGGCGTTGAATATGGTTGCTATGAAGCATCATTTCAGTGCTCCGAGAGCCATACACTGCTTTCCTGTGCATTAAAGTTTGTAGTGTACTGCTTAACTTGCCAATACAGCACAAATATTAAAAATAATATTATGAGACAACCTAATTGGATATAATCTATACTGGCAAAGCATTGGAACTTATCTGGGACCTGATAATCCATGAATTGTTATAGTTCCCAAAGAGGCATCAAAGGCTGGAAGCCCCAGTAGAATTCACAAAATGTTCCAGCTTGATGCATTGCAGTTTGGACAGTCCTTCTTGTTCAGGGATCTAGTTTAGCCTTCTTCAGCCTGGTGCCCTCGAGGCATGGTGGGACTGCAGAATATCAACTTGGAGTAGACTGATTTAATTTTTCTTTTTTAGTGTGTACAAGAAAGAATAACAGTCTATGTTGGCTTACCAGATCTGGCATTCCAAAGCTGAATGGGGTTGGAATTGCAGTGCCCGGAATTTCTGGATAGTATTGTTTATGGCTATAGTGGCTGAGAATTCTCAGAGCATTTTATTAAAATTCTCTCTATCTGCAGCAGACCGTAAGAAAAATCTCTGGTTTTGATGGCTGCCTTACAATACACCCATACCGTTGTGTTAGTGATTGCAGTGTAGGTTACTCCTCATCTGCATGTGTATCAACTGACTAAAGAAGAATCCCCTTGAAGTCAATGATATTCTTTTCACTGACTTCAGAGGATTTGAATGAGTCTCCAGCCCCTTGGAGTCATAAGCGTATGCAGTTTGATCTCCTGGTCTTTTCTCCCTTCCAATATCAACCACTGGTCAGAGCAGTTGTTTTCATTCTTGCCTCCTCTCTTCCCACTTTGCCCACCACAATGGGATGCTAGTAAAATTGGAATGCAGCATAGCCTTTAGTTACCTTATCTCTAAAAACAAGCAAACCAAAACCTGTAAGGGATGGGTCTAGGAGACTGCTAATGCAGGGATCCTTGGAAACCACTGGTGTCCACTTTATCTCATCTGGTCAAGTGGGACAGGCAATTGAATGGATCTTGCTCCGTCTGCTGATTGCCTTTTGAGCCTTTCCAGTTAAGACACAGATGAAGCCCAAGCAATTCCCTGCTCTTCTCCATTCCCCAACCCCCAATAACCATTAAAACATCAAAACATTTTTTACGACCAATAAACCAAGCTACTTGGAAAAGTGAGGGGAAGTGATCTATCTGGAGTCACCAAGACATTGTCAGGATCTCTTTGAGGGGGGAGGGCACTTAAATGGAAATTATCAAATGGCGCTTTAAAACATGCGCTCTTTTGTTTGATTAGCCTGCTGTAGATAACCTTTATTAAACCTGATCTAAAATTACAGCCATGTGTTGGTGCTTCTTTGATGCTTTGGCTGTTTCATTTCCTGTTTATACTATGATACACGTTGCACTAGGAGATAAAGCACTTCTGAGGGATATTAAGACATGAAAGTCCCTTGGCTATTTGCTGGCACTGTTTTGATGTTTTCTGCTCTCTAGAAATTAGCATATCCTTTTCAAAGACTGCCTCTGATGAGAGTAATCCTTCGCCATGATGTATTTGCTAAAAGTCATAAATGATAGTATATTGTGTAAAGAAATGACACATAAAAGGGACCTTGCTAGATTATTGATAATGAGGCAACTTGTACAATTCAGCTTTTGGCTTTTGTGAAATACATTTTTGACACCCGAAATACAGTGGGCATATATTAATGAGGATTTAATATTTCTCAGTTTTCGAGGGGTGGGGGATGGCAAATGGGATAGTTCCACAGACCAATTTCTAAACACAGACACAGGCTGGGTTTTTCCAGATTGGTTAATCTTCATGCTCATTTCTGGGATTATGACATGTTAATGAGGAATGGCAAAACTTTACCAGGTAAAAATTGTGTTGGCGTGTTGACTAAGCAATTGCCATGAAGCATATTCTGCAGTGAGTTTGTATACTGAACAGAACTACTTCCTCTCTTGTATAATTCAAGGCAGCAAAAACAGCTTCCATATGATACATTCACATCAGTAGTGCCTGTGCAGGAGAAGAAACATTTGGCAGCTTGCAAACACTGCCCATCAGGTGAGGTCACTGCAATAAATTAACCAGGTAAAGATTTTCACCCAGACATGAATCTATAACAATAGATCCACCAACAGCTGAAAGCCATCTTAGTCTTTTTTATACAGAGTTCCTCTTGTTTTGCAATCAAATTCACACAAAGTTAGAAAGAAAGCCATACGCTGCAAGAGATCACATGCAGCTTGATGAAGATGAGAATTCACCAATCAAAAGAACAAAGATGTAATCTGATTTTCTAACTTGAGGTACAGTATGAAGAAATGCTGTGATGTTTTGTCCCTTGCAAGGAAAACTTTGTTCTGGAGCAAGCCTAAAAGTCATCCATCCATCCATCATTATTTTCTTGGCTCACCAAGAGCTGAATGACTTTTAGCATGAAAGGAGAAAGCCCCAATGCCCCTCTTCTCAGTATTTGAATCCTTACCAAGTATGTTAAGTGATTTGAATTGCATTGCTCCCTGGAAGGTTTATGTTAATACTACATTTGTTAGGTCAGTCCCAGACTAGAAAATAGAATCATGAGACTCAACCTTTCCTCAAAATCAAGCAAGTTTTTGTATACTTGAAGTTACTTTCTTCTACTCCCAGATGTCCTTACCTCAGAAGCTTTTTTTTTTGTCAAGACCCATCTTAGAGATAAACCCTAATGGACTGCATATCAGTAGGTCTAATTAAAAAACAAAGGTGGGCAAGGTTTCTAATTCTATTGCTTTTTTGATACCACCACCTTCTTCTCTCCTCCCACCACCCGAGGCTGTCAGGAAAGGGATAGAGTATTCTCACTAGAGAACTCATCACTTGCAGATAGCTTTGTAAAGGGGAAGGTCCAGGTGACCTTCAACCATGAATATGGGTTACCCATCCCTGAAATTACAGCTTGAATTAGGCAGTAGAGCCCAAAGTGAGCATTGAGCCTCTTCCGTAGAGATGGGGATAGTATGACCTCCAAAGGTTACTGGAGGCAAACTCATATTATTTCAGCTCATTGGTGAGGTTGGCTGGAGCTGCGAGGAACAGAAGTCACAACAATACTTCCAACCTCACTGATTAAGCTTAAAAGGGGGAAAATGTGCAGAAGCCGTTTTTATGGCTATGCCCTTTGTATTCTGCCAGTTGTAACTTGATAATAACTGACAATCAAATCATAAACTAGAATAAAATAAGCATTGTTAACCTTGTATGTAAACTATTTTTATAAGAGATGCTTTAGATGTTCGGTGCTTTGCAACAGGGTGGTTCTTCTGAAGAAAGAGTGTAAAGTCAAACCAAGTAATGAGGCTGGTCCTTACTTGGATATGAACCTCTGGCAAGCAACATCCTGGTTCAGTTCCCAGAAGTCCCTAATCTATTTATGTGCCTGATTAAAATTATAACATACCAGCCTTACCTGCAGATACGTTTCAGTTTTCAAGTTTGGATTATTTAGACATAATCCAGAAAATAAATCCATCAGTGATTAGTAGTATGGTGGTAATATGGAATCTCCAGATTCAGAGGCTGTTGTGCCCTTAGAAACCAATTGCTGGGAAGCAACCATTAGAAAGAACTCCCACTTATGGTTTTGTTTTGTTTTTGGAAGTCGGATACTGGACAGGGTATCCTTTTGGCCTGATCCAGCAAGACTATTTTAATATTCAGAGAATCCTTCTCTCTCTGGCAATTCTGTAAAAGGTTGCATCATTGCTTACTTACCCTTCTCTTCCTTTTCCAATTTTGTTGTCCACCCTATAATAAGCTCTAGGGCGAAGTGAGAGTCCTGCTGATTTCACCAGTGGACAGCATGTTGTACCTTCCTTCCGAGCTGTAGAGTTGCAAAAGAAACAAGAGATATCATGGAGCTTTCACATGGAAACTTTGCTTCCATTAAAATGTGCCTAAGCACGAAATATCCCTTCTCTATTTTCCATGCCTGAAATGCTTCGCTATCAATAGTAAATTACAATGGGTTTCCTAGGTATAGTAACTCATCTACCTATGTGTTCCTCTAAATCAGCCTTCCCAGTGTGTGTTGGAATTATAGCTCCTGGAACTCACAGTCATCACCAAGCCGGTTGTTAATCTCATTTGCAATCAGCTCAAAAGATGGCAACGGTTAAAAAGAGTTTTTAAAAATCCATTGCACCAGTAAAAAGGAAAGAGAGGGTAACAGTTCCCAACTCCAACTTTTAGCATGGATCTCTACTCTTTTATCCACAGGCCAGGTCTTGTAAAAAGAAACCATTTTGGATCAGTCTAGAACCAAGAGCTAAGCAGGATTATCTAAGGAAAATAAGGTGTTTGCATGTGTCCTCCAGGAAAAGGAGGTCTTTAAGGGGATTACTAACCATGGATTAGGAAATGTGTTCCTTTTTTGTTCTTTACCTCTTGTACTGTAAAATGGTGAGTGCAAAAGACACACCTCAACAAATTAGTTTACTTGCATACTTGGATCTCTGCTGAAGCACAATTCCTTCAAGTCCGATGAGCAGCCATGGCCATAAACTGTCCTTGATAGGGGCAGACACTGCTTCAGACACTAGGGAGGTTTCACTCACTCTGAAACCTGAGTGGCTTGTTTTCCCTTTCTGACCTTTGGTATTCACAAGTGCACTCTAGCCATTTGGCACACAGTACAGCAATAAATGTGCTGCAATATCCCAACTAGTAGATGTGGGTGTGTGTATTACACCCTGATAATCCACTGATTGGAAACAGGTTGGCCAGATATCAACCACTGATGCTTGATAAAAGAAGCACCGATCCAAATTTTATGTGACTTCTTTGCCTTGTAGACTGCAAGGCAAGGTCATAACAGCGCAACAATACCCTAAGTCGCACCCTTCCATGAGTCAGGAACTCAAGAGGAGAAGCTGAAAAATGCAGGACATTACCTTAAAAGAAATAATAATGTTCAGCTGGCATTTTGGTGCCTTCAGGAAGGGTGGGAAGTGTATCAAATGCTCAAAGGTCTCTTGAACTGTTTTTGATCTGTATTTCACCCCGTGCCAGTGCATGCCTCTGACTTGCTTGTGGTGGCTGTGGATGGTTTCCTTATTGGTCCAGTAGTCATAGCTCCCAGGGCTTCATTTCCCAGACTCATCTGCCAGGAGCCAAAGCTGAAATTGACCTTTCCGATGCAACGCATTGTGATAGGCTGCTGCTTCAGAGCAGGGCGAAGCAGCCACTGACCATTCACTCTTCTACACCGTTCACTGGCATTCGCTCACAAGACTTCTCCATTGCAGAAATTTTGACATCTCTTCCCCAGTGGACTCTAATATTGGCCTGCATGTACACAACCTCATGATTACTGCACCCCAATTTAATTTCTCATTATTTCATGGCTAATTGCTGACAATGAACTAACTAACACCAAGCAGAAAGAAAGACACTTTCAGGGGAGAATGAATGAGCAGGGACCAGGGTGCAAAATCCTTCCTAAGCCTGTGGATTCTCCCACCAAATGCTTGGTGTTTGGAATCCAGCTGAGGGAGAAAAACTGGGAAAACATTTGCAGAAAAACAGTCAGCATGTGATGGGAAAGGTAACCCTCTCCTGGCACCTGGTCCTTTTTTCTCACTTGCAAAGATCTCCATCCCTGTATTATCTTTAAGAGGAACACTTAGTGTTGGGAAGCCCACATGTTCTTACAATATGTACTCCCATCCCAAAGTCCAAGTTTTCATATTGTCCCTTGGTTCCCTTGTTCCTAAATCAGAACGGGCAACCATCTGAGGCTTCTAGACAGCCTGTGGCCCTGAACTCCCTGTCTGCATCTGCCAGGACTCTCCAAGACTGTGCCACTAAACATCAACAGCAAATCACTGAATTCTGAAGATGTAGTTTTGTGCTGATGGGGGGCGGGGGGGAGGAAATCAAATCAAATAATGTGCTAAGCCTTAGATTGGCTTAATTTATCTATGCAACGGAAAGGCAAAGCAAGGCACATCAGAGTGAAAATCAACAACCCACTTCTTGCAACCTCAGCCAAACCCCAAGTTAAAACAACTCAGAAAGTACTATCTCAGCCACAAAAAGTTGTATTGTCTATATCCTAGGTAAACCTGACTAACAAGTGATTATTGTGTCTGCTACAGTATTTCAGGAAAAAATGTATGAAGGGACAAATACCACTCCTGTATCCATTGCTTTATCATAACACAGTATTTTATTGGAAGGAAAGATGCTTTTTCCTTACAGACTATGAAGAGTGTGGAAACAACTGTGTTTTGCCTCAGCAAGGTCCTTGGTGTCCCAGAGATGGCCCCAGAGATTGCTTTCCCGAGGCACAGAAGTGATACAATTTACTTACACGGTTCAGTGTTGACATGAAACCACAAGGGAGTCATTGGGAGTGTTGGAGGATGCTGACGCTACCCAGATCGACTGCTCCTCACCATCCAGCTCCCAGGAAGTAGTGGGTACCCTTGAAGGTTGTTGAGTTTGATAATGGGCTGGATATGGAAAAGCAAGTTGAAATTCAATGCAGATAAGATGGAATGGTATTGGTAAATAGTATTCTTGGATTCTCAGCTCACAGTACATTTCCAGATGGCTACTGTGGCAAAGAGCCCTTTTGAACAATTTCTGCCAGTGCTCCAGCTGCTGGAAATGTTGTGTGAAGAACCAGGAAATATCATTAATCCATAATATACTTTATCTGTTTTCATGTGGTTGTATTATGTGATATAGTGTGACTCCAGCAACTGCATTTGATTATCCTGGATTTACAGTATAACATATTGTGTGAACTTAGCCATTGCCCAGCCTGCCTTTCTGATATCCTTTGCCCTTTCATGCAACTTATAGTTTGTGACTCTTACATTGAAAGTAGATACTATTTTTAACAAACTTAAATGTATTTTATTGAGTTGTTGTTACATGTAAGAAAAAACGTAAATTTTCTTTCCAATTCCACTGGGCAAACATGCAAATTTAGCTTGATCAGTGTCTTCAGTAGGACAAGAAGAACATGATCAAAGAAGGAGAACACTGTTGATGCCCTGTTGGGCCTTTGGCAAACTGTTGCCTAGCCATCTATCTATAAGCCTAGTGTTGCAACTCAGTGAACTGAGATGTAAGTATTTGGCCTGTGTATTGCATTGTACAACTCTTCTTTCTGCTGCTTCCTGTTTGGCTCCTGATTCATCTTCAGGGCTGAGTTTACACAGCAGAATATTGTAAACCATCATATGATCTGCTTGAATATGATGTATGTTTGCAAGTCATTGTTCATGGCTTAGTGTGTTGTGTGAACAGAGCCAATTGTGGTTTAGCATATGTGACCTCTGTCAGTGTTTTTTAAGAAATTGTATGAAGCAATCCCATTCTATGAAAATCTCTGCTTATCTTTGAGTGAATTTAGTTCTTCTTTAATTAATCCAGGCAATCTGGATAAATACTTTTGTATTTATTTAAAACATGATCTAAACCTATGCTTAACCAGCTGTCAGATCTCTTTCAGATGGAACACAAAGCGCAGCATGATCTAACTCACTGTTTCTCTAGAGTTCTTAACAGGGAAGCATGCTACATTTTCTGAATTAAAAATTGGCAGCTTCCCTCTCTTCAACATTAGAAAGGACTGGGCAGAGATATGTCCAGAGCATTGACTCAGGGAGAGATACAACAGATAGACTCTTTTGACAAGAAATTACAGCAGTATAGAAATGTTGAAGCAAACAAGCAAATGTCTATATTGTGATTGACATTGGGAACTAGCTGGACTGAGAAGGGAGAATAAAGGCAAAACATCTGGTTCTGTTTTCCTTGCAAAATTATCTCCTGCACTGACCAAGCGGGGTCTTCTCTGCAATGACTAAATGCAGAAGACCCAGACACACATGGTTGTTATCAAGCAATATTGTGCAAAATTAAATTGGCTACTTTATGGCAAAACAAAGCCAGAGAGCAGGCATTTCAAACATGTGTGCTCCTCTTGGTAAGATCTGGAAGCCATCATGACCCAAGGATGGCTACTTCAAACTATCTACAAATAGTAAAAAAAAAAAAAGGGGGGGCTGCTCAATCAGATGAATATGCAGGGCTGTCTTTAATAAAGTTATCAAGAGCATAAAAGTAAGGGGGACGGGCACAGGCTGAAGCTAATAAGCTGTTTGGTAAGCTTGAGATAGCTCATATGTGCAAAACATTCCTCTAAAGGTGACCTGTGAAGGCAAAGCACCATACTAAATCTACTAACTGTAGCAAGATGTGGATGAAACCTTCCCCTTGGCTACGCTTAAGTGGCTCAGCTACAGGCTGCATTCAGGATGTGAGCATCTCAGATATGGCCAGAATATTATGACTACCTTCTTTCAGAGGCTGTCAGTCTCCATTGCTATGTGTGATTGGCAAAATAATTTTTTCCTCACCCTGGAGTTATGGGCATCTTAGAATATGAGAGTTGCTACTCCCAAGGTACCAAGGCATACCCATTCAGACTGCATCAAATTAAGAACAAGAGAGCACATTTGCATGCTAAAGTTAGTTCAGCCTTAATAGGGTTTAAGCATCTTAATTATGCTCACATTCATACCCAAGGGAACTATATTGAGGTGGGCCAACTTTGCTCAGGTAAAGGTATTATCTTCCTTCAAGGTGAACTTGACTTCAGGTAATTTTCTTGGCAATGAAAATGGAAACAGGTTGCCATTGCTTTCTGCCTGGATGTATTTTGACTTCTCAATCCAGCCTACACTCCTAGGATTTCCTGGCAGTGTTTTATCTGCCAATACGTGGCATAATAGTGGGTTTGTTTGTCGTTTGTTAGAAACATAGGTTTGATTTGTGACCAGGGACGTGGATTTTTGTAACAGATCGCTGAAGTACAAGTTTGTATATGTAAGTCTCTAACTTTTTGACTGACATCTGCCATTAGACAACTCTCAAGAATAAGATCATTTTTGTGTGAACTTCTATGATGGATCATTGCTCAAAAGACCTGCATTGACTATATATACCCAAGAAGCTTGCTGCACCATGATTTAGGAAACATATACAACATACACCTGTTGGCTCAATTAAACCATGGCTGACCAACTACAGTTTCTGGGTTCACACAACATGCTAAGCCACAAACATGGAAACACTTTTTGACTTAACATGTGGTATGAACCCCCCCTATTTCCAAGGGATGAAAGTTTCAAAATAGCAAGATAGCTGCTCCAAGGCCTGGCCATATAAGCCATCAAGCAAAGCTGCCTGGCTGATGGGACTGTGCATGACACCATCTTCAGATGGTCCTATGTGGCCCTTTCACCACAATCCCAGGTTTAACTGAGACTTGTGTATCATCTGAACTGGGACCAGCTGCTATTTGCAGTTTGCAGGAAGTGGAACTTGAAACCAAAATTGTACACTCCTGTTAACTATTAAAGTGGCTTAGTGGGGTGTGTGAATCAGGCTGAATTACTTCTACTGTTGGCAAAGGCTTTCCTAGAGAGTCTGCTTAACAGAAGTGGACCTCTCTTTCTGAAAGGGATACACGTACCTGCAGCCAGTCTTCAAGTGGAGTGGAAACAGCATTGCAAGGCTAAGGGTAGCCAGGATTTCCTCTAATGAAAAAAGCGTAAGCCTGTATATTAAATTCCTGATTGTTTTTTAATTGCAGGAATTAGAGAATACTGTGGGCACTTAATAGCTTTGATTTTCCTAAACATGTATTGTTATTTTATAGTTGTTTTATGTATGTAATCAGGAACAGAACAAGGAAATGCAAAATGTAAATCTTTCAATGAACCCAAACACCAAAGAGATTTTACATATCTTCTCTGAACAAATAGGATGTTGTCACTCCATCTCAAACAAGAGAGTCCCCAAGACTTAAGAGCTGCGGAAAGTGGTACTTTCAGGTAGCTCAGGAAAACTGATGGTTTGTTATCTCCTTATCCTGTATATTTTGATACCTATAATATTGGTATCCATTTTCCTTTGGACAACAAAGGAGCAAATTATTTGTCTTCATCTACCTTTTTTCAAGTTTCAGTTTTCCTTTACAAAGGCCTTCTTTACTGTATTTCCCTCATCCACCCTGGAGAAGATGTTTTTGAACCGGTATCTCTCCCTGTCTCTCTAGTACACTGGAAGCTGCAGTTCTTGTTCTACTGCACTGCCTCCTTTATTCTGATATAAAGAAAGAACTTATAGATCCACTAGTTTTGAAGTTCCCAGGAAGAAATAATTTGTTGCAGATATGAGCCAGGAGATAACTAAAACAGTTGCAAGATGATAGAGAGATGGACAGACAGACAGACAGAGACAACAGTCCTATTATCGTAGCTGTAACTGCAATGACTGTGTTTCAGTTAATTTTTTAAATAAAACAAAATAATATTCCAGTTGTGGAGTTTATTGTCTTTGTTGATTAGCCAAAAGCCGTAATAAAAATCATTTCATTCATATTTCCCTACATATGTTGATACCTATAATTAGCTTCATGTTTTTCTACTTTAAAGCGTAACAGTTGACTCCAATGTTCTTCCAAGCAGAAAAGTATGCTGCAAATGCTGAGAATGTGTATGAAAGAAATTTAGGGGGGGTTTTTTTGTTTTTTTTGCTAGACTTCAGTTTTTTAAGTGAAGGAAATATGATGGAGTCCATGCTCATCAGTTCCTCTGGCTTTCCATTAGCAGCTGGACTGGAGTCAAGGTACTAGCTCTCATCGTTTTAAATCCTTCACAGCTCAGCTTCTGCATTCCTAGAAAAGTGTTTTTCTTTCCCCCCCTATTTTCTTCTATGCTTACCCATACACAGGGAAAGAACAGAGGAAACCTAAGAACCGTGTTCACACAACACACTTAACCAAGTCAATTTAAGACCTAGCAACTGCATTTGTATAATATGCAAAGCTTGGTAAGTTTTAACCTAGGCTAGTTTTTTGGTAGCTTAGCATGGTGTAGAAATCCAACCCATTTGGTTGGTTCATAGTTCAAGTGATTATGCAAAGTAAACCTGGAATATGGGTTAATTCAGTAACCATGTTATACACGTTTGTTTGAGGCAGAATTAACACTTATTTTAGGCCTTATTTTAATGAAAATGGCTGATTTGGCACCACATGTCAGAAAATGAGATGGGAGGGTGAATGTGACCAGAGACTGCAGACTAGCCACACTCCTGCTTTGTTGATTTGGCCAAAATTTGCTTTTCTTTTTCTTTGCTGAGAAGCTCGCAACTCAGCTGTTTCATCCTCAATAAAACAGCTTGCAAATGTGATTCAGGCTGCAATCCAAAATAGACCAAGTGAGAATGGGGTCTGACTTTTTAGCAGACATAAAGGGTGTTATTATACCATCAGTTTCCAGTGCAAACCTACCCACCAGTCATTGATGGGAAGCCCCAAAGTGTTGCATTAAGTCAGGGGGGCAAGCAAGGTCCTGCACAGGGTGAAAAAAATCACTTTACCAAGTTAAAAAAAAAAAATAGAATCCACCTCTTTAATTTCTTGTTTCTTCCCACTCCGTTTAGAATTGTTCCCTTTAATTCTTTACCAATATAACATTTCCACATAGCTTTTTTCTAAAATGAAATACTGATTAATTCTAAGTCTTGGAAATCCCTTTGTTTTACTTATCATCTATAGATACTAATTTATAAACAAGCATTTTATAAGTTTTTTTTTAATGGTCCCTGGTTTCCTGGGGCAGTCTAAAACAACAACTTCTGCTGTGAAAGTTGGTAAATGCTATATTAAATCACTACATATGTAGCATTGCCAGATGCTACAACAAATAAAATTTAAAAATTAAAGAAAATCAGCATTACGATTTGTGGATGGAATGGAGCAGTCATTCCAAGATTTCTTTTCAGGACTTCATAGCATTTTTATTAGAGTAACAGAAATGCATTGCTTAATGAATCAGAGAGCTGAAGATCTTAAACCTCCTCAGGATATGGAAGATTTATTAGGATTCAGGAGACCCTGTTGGAACTGTGGATCTAACGAAACATTTACAGCTGGGACTTTGTTCTCCCTCACACAGTTATGGAGAGCCTGACTGAATTTGGGACAGGATATTAGGCCCATCCTCAGCAGGATGACTCGGATATGCCGGTTAGCATTAAAAAGCAATTTAAAAAGCATAATGCACAGAAAGCACCTAATTTTACAGCCAGCTGGGTGTTAAATTAATTGTGCATATATAGAAAGCAGCAGCAGATGAGAGAATGAGAGATTTGGCCTTTGAAGGTATGCGCTTGATGAAAAAAAAGCCCCTTTGTTTCTCTGGGTCTGAGGTGACTTCAGTAACCCTCATAAAAGATGCTTTGGTCAGCAGTGGAATGATAAAGCAAAAGATTAAATTAATGTCTTTCTGGCTGATTTAATGTGTAGCATTGGTTATGAAGTCATATTCAAGGGCTTGGCATTCAAAGAGGCCATGGTTGCAAGAGCATATGAGAGGTAGGATACGACAGAAAGACACCATCCTGGGAATAGCCTTTGTATGGCCATCTTATTGAGATTTGATCTTCTCACCCTGAGCAGAAGTGGGACAATAGTTGGCAATGAACCTACCTCGACAGTGACATGTCTCCAAGCATATTGCTAGGCATTCAAGAGGGATAGGCAGATGTTGTTGTTCAATGGTTTGATGGTGTCAAAGGTATTGTCACAAGATGTAAGCTGTTCTAAGTAAAGCTGCCTTCTGGAATTGACTGATGGTGATTTTCTCAATGCCAATGGTGTTCAAGTGGTGCTCCAGATGTTTTGGGATTGCACCCAAGGCGTCTATTACTACTGGTACTATCTTTGCTTTCTTTTGCCACAGTCATTCTATTTCTATTTGCAGATCTTTGTATTTTCTCCAGTTCTCTCTCTTCTATTCTGCTGTTTCCAGGTATTGCAATGTCCACTATCCAGACTTTTTTGTCTTTCTTATCAACAATTGTTAAGTCTGGGGTGTTACATGGCAGGTGCTTGTCTGTTTGAATTCGAAAGTCTCAGAGCCCTTTAGCTTCTTCATTTTCTATTACTTTGTCTGTTTTGTGGTCCCACCAGTTCTTGCTTGCAGGCAAATGATATTTCTTGCAGATATTCCAATGCCCAATTGTTGCTACTTTGTCATGCCGTTGTTTGTAGTCAGTCTGTGAGATCTTCTTGCAGCACTAACTAGGTGGTCCACTGTTTCTTCACCTTCTTTGCAGAGGCGGCATTTGCTGTCTGTTGCTGTCTTCTCAGTTCTGGCTTTATATGCACTTGTTCTTAAGGCTTGGTCTTGTGTAGCCAGAATTAGTGCCTCTGTCTCTTTCTTCAATTTTCCTGCTTTTAGCCATTGCCAGGTCCTGTTATTATCTGCTTTGCCTGCTAGCTTTTTTTGTGTACTGGCCATGTAATACTTTGCCTTGCCATGTCTCCTTTCTATTCTTCATTTGGTGTTTCTTGTAGGCCAGTCTGGTCTCTTCAGTATCCAGTAAGCCTTCATGGTGTATTAGCTTCAGTGCATCTTCTTCCCTGTCCTTCAGATATTCTTCCGATGCCCTTTTTTCTTCTTCAACTGTCTGGTGTACTTGCGACATTCCACACCCACCTATGCTCCTTGGTAACATCTGTCAACATCGCTGCATGGATGAAGGGCATGATTCATTGTCATTATTTTTTTGGTCTTCCTATCCAGCTGTGTATCTAATGACTGAAATTGCCCAGGTGTTAATCGCCTTGATGGTATTTCCTCCACTGAGTTTGGACTTTAAGATCTTCTTTACGTGATCTTTTCTTTAAGTGATGTATTCACTACTAACCTTTTTCTTGTCTTCAGTGTGCTTGATGTCAGCTTGAAGGATACCCAGGTACAGTGGTACCTCGGTTCATGAACGCTTCTGTTCACGAACAATTCGGTTCACAAACAGCTCCGGTTGCAAAATTTTGCCTCCGTTCGCGAACTCCGCATCGGGTTACGAACAGGATCCGCGGCCATTTTCCCTGCTGACACGTGGTTGTGGCTTCCTGTAGGTGAGATCGTGGTGGCAAACAGATGTCCTGTGAAGCTTTTTGGTGTGCTTGTTAGCATGGCTCCGAAAAAGGTGCAGAGAAAGCTTGGTCAGAATAAGGGTTTGAAGAAAATAACCATTGAATTGAAGAAGGAAATTGTAGAAAAGCATGATCATGGTATTCGTGTGACTTATCTGGGCTCGGAGTACAAGATGGCGAAGTCGACAATCTCGACTATTTTGAAGAAGATGCCATCAAAGGAGCTGATGTGGCAAAAGGAGTAATGACATTAACCAAGCAGAGGACACAAGTGCTGGAAGAGGTGGAAAAACTTTTGTTAGTGTGGCTGAATGAGAAACAGCTGGCAGGTGATAGCGTTAGTGAAGCTATGATCTGTGAAAAAGCCAGGAAATTGCACAGTGATTTACTGCAAAAAAAACCCCTCTACAAGTGCAGCAAGTGAAGAATTTAAAGCCAGCAGAGGCTGGTTTGATAAATTCCTCAAGAGAAGTTGCATCCACAGTGTGACAAGACATGGTGAGGCTTCCAGTTCTGACAAGGCTGCTGCAGAAGCCTACAAGAAAGAATTTGAGGAATTCATGAAGGCGGAAGGATACGTCGCTCAGCAAGTGTTCAACTGCGATGAAACAGGGCTCTTCTGGAAGAAGATGCCAAAGAGAACCTATATCACACAGGAGGAAAAGGCACTGCCAGGGCACAAGCCCATGAAGGACAGATTGACCCTTTTGCTGTGTGCGAACGCAAGCAGTGAGCTGAAGATTAAGCCACTACTGGTGTACCATTCCCAGACCCTTCGTGCATTCAAGGAACACAGTGTGAACAAGGCCAGACTGCCTGTCATGTGGAGGGCCAATGCGAGAGCTTGGGTCACAAGGCAATTGTTCAGGGAATGGCTGCACGAGGTGTTTGCACCCACTGTTAAAAAATATCTTTCTGACAACCAACTGCCTGAAAGGTGCCTTCTTCTGATGGACAATGCCCCGGCACACCCTCCAGCCTTGGTGGATGATATCGACGCTGAGTATAACTTTATAAAGGTCAAGTTCCTCCCCCCCAACACGACACCTCTTCTGCAGCCCATGGACCAGCAAGTGATCTGCAACTTTAAGAAGCTGTACACAAAGGCGCTCTTCACCAGGTGTTTCAATGTCACTGAATAAACATCCTTGACTCTGAGAGAATTCTGGAAGAAACATTTCAATGTCCTCCACTGCATCAGCCTCATTGACAAAGCCTGGGAAGATGTCACGTACCGGACCGTAAACTCAGCCTGGAGGAAACTGTGGCCAGAATGTGTCACTGAACGTGACTGTGAAGGGTCTGATGCAGAGGTAGTGGAGGAGATTGTGTCCATGTGCAAGAGTATGGGTCCGGTTGTCGATGGTGCAGACATAGTGGAGCTTGTTGAGGACCATAAGGAGGATCTGACCACGGCAGAACTTGCAGAACTCCAGAGTGAGCAGCAGAAAGCGCTTGGTGAGGAGCATTCCACTGAGGAAGAGGAAGACAGGGAGGAGGTGAGCAGTGCCGAGATTAAATCCATTATGGAAAAATGGAATGAGTGCCAGGATTTCTTTGAGAAGCACCACCCAAACATAACGAACAGAGTGTTGAATTTGATGAATGATGACATGGTCTCTCATTTCCACAGGGTTATGCAGTGCAGGAAGAAACAACTGACTTTAGACAGATTTTTCCCCAGAACTGAGCATGCAGCTAAAAGACAAAGAAGAGAGGAAACCCTTGAAGGAGATCTCCCCGATGTCCTTTTGGAGGGGGACTCTCCCTCCAAACAATAACTGCCTCCCCACCCACCTTCCTGTCCTCCACGCCAGAAGTTGCCTCGAGCAAGGTCAGCATCCTCTCTCTTCATACTGTGCTGTACTGTACTTTGTTTCATGTTTTTGTGGTTTAAAAATAAAATACATATGGTTCAGAATGGATTAACCGTATTTACATTGAACCTTATGGGGAAATTTGACTCGGGTCACGACTAAAAATCAGTTGGCGACCAAATTCGGAGGGGTCAGAACGGATTAACCGTATTTACATTGAACCTTATGGGAAAATTTGATTCAGTTCACGAACAATTCGGTTCGCGACCAGAGTTGCGGAATGAATTAAGTTCGTGAACCGAGGTACCACTGTATTTGTAATGATCTTCTTCATCCAGACTCTTGATGTTATTTCCATAGGCATCCTGATTCCTTCAGTTTTCACTATTTTTCCCCTGTTGATGGTAAGGGTGGCACATTTGTCCAGTCCAAACTCCATTGCAATATCTTGGCTGTATATTAGGACAGTGTTGAGCAGCGATTCTATTTCAGATGGTGTTTTTCCATACAGCTTCAGATCATCCATGTAAAGGAGATGAGATAGCTTGGAAGATGTTTTTGATGTTTGATAGCCATGGCCTGACTTGTTCAGTATTGTTGACAGAGGAATCAATGCAATGACAAACAGTGGTGGTGATAGTGAGTCTCCTTGAAAGATTCCTCTCTTGACCACTCCCAGTCTATCACCATTGACCAGCAACTGTGTCTTCCATTGGGCCACTGATCTTTGCACAAAGCTTCTGATGTTTCTACTGACTCCTGTTATTTCTAGGCACTTGATTATCCAGTTGAAGGCAGGGAGTCGAATGCCTTCTTGTAATCAATCCAAGCTACATTCAAGTTGGTCTTCCTTCTCTTGCAGTTTTCCAAAATCATCTTGTCATTTAGGAGCTGATCTTTTGTTCTTCTGTTTGGACAGTTTCTTTCCTGCTCAGGTGGAAAGAGCTTGTTTTCAACTAGATGCTGTTGGACTGCATCAGCTACCACATCAGTTAGCAATCTGAAAGTTGTTGGTAAGCAGGTAATTGGAACCAGGGAGGCATTTTTATAATATAAAAGCAGGTCCTTGTGCAAAGATGTTTTAGAAGATTTCCCCCCAAATTTATTAATTATCTTATATTCTGATGAGATTATATACTGTGCCCATCCAGAAAGCATTGAAAACATAATTTTTTGCCCAGGCATGAGAATCATGAAGTTAGTGAAGCCTAGGTGGGCTGATATTATATTGCTTTTTATTCCCAGATGACATTTTTGTTTGGAATTATATGTTTAGCATTGTATATTTTAAGGTTTTATATTGTGATTTCTGTTTAAATTTTGTTTGCCTTCCAAAGTTGCTGTGGCAAGAGGAGTGGCCCTATAAATAAATAAACAATAAATAAATAAATAAATAAATAAATAAATAATAAATAGTATTCTGATGGGAATCAACTAAGCTTTATTTTTTTTTTTTAAAAGGGATGAGCAGGAAGTGTAAATCATTGCAGAGACTGCTATTTTTCCCCTGTGGAGAATAGCCATTACATTGAAAGCTGCTTTTCTGGTGAATTTTAACCCTCTTTGTAACACTTTTCTATCTTTTCTATCCAATTATCTCTTCCTCTCATCTCACTTCTATCCAGATTCTTGCCTTTCTCCTTTCCCCTGCCCTTTGCACCTACATTTTTCCCTCACTCCATCTCCATCCTGCTTCTTCCTCTTCTTTTTCTTTTTTTTCCATTTTCTGTGGGAAGGTGGGAGGGGGTCAATTAATTTTATTAATGGGATAGCTTATTTAATAAACAATTAACTGTTAATTGTTGTTGTTTTTTTGGCTCCAGTTCTAACTTTTTTGGTGTGTGCTGCAGTTCAAGAGGGAGTAGACTGTATTCCATGTTTTAATTTAGAACTGAGGGTTAAATGCACTTTGAATAGATTTGTTTCTGGAATCTAGCCTGGGTGGTGGGACGAACAGAGAGCTATCTAAGTGGAAGGATCAACATGCTGGGTGAATCAAATTGTGGGACTGTGTTTGATTTTTCCACAAGAGAAGCCAATAGTTAGGGCAGCCTTTCCCCATGGTGATGCCAACATTCATGGTGCCTGGGCATTCTGGCTGCAGCCCTATTTGGGGACACCATTTGGGGAAGGCTGACATGTCGAATGGTTGGGAAGAAGTGAAGTTACCTTCTTGCCATTCCTCTATTCATAGTTGCCCCCTCCCTGAAGCAAATTTTTTCTTGTTTGAAAAATTAATCATTTGCATGTTCAGTTGAGCAATGGACTATTCAAAACTAGTCAGCTAAAACTTGCTCAGCTGTGGCAACATTAAGTATGGGTGCGTACATAGGCACATAGCTCAGGATGTTGAGCCTGCTGGGGAGACGTGTTTTGGTCCCCGTTTGGCAACTTTATTCACAGTATCAAGTTGAAGATGAAATAATTCTCCTAGTTCTGCCTAGAATTCAACTGTAGCACAGCATGCGGTGGCTGCCTCTTGTGACATCTCCCTTCCCTTTCTCTAGAACAGCTTTTCAACTTTTTTTAGTATTAATAGAGCTGCTGCTTCTTTTTTTTTTAATGAACTAAATCCTATCCTGAACAATGTATTGATTGGATAAACTTAAGAGGTTGGATAAAAATAAAATTAAAATTAAAAAGAAGACATGGATCCTTAAGTCTCTTTCAGTCATTCAGGTTCTGTATGCAGTGAGCATGGAGGGGGGGGGCAGCATTCCGCCCATCTTCCCTAGGCATCATCACTGAACATTGCACAAGTGCTCACTGAACAGGTGTAGATTGTGGGGCAGAAGTGCCCTCCACTGCCTTGCATGAATTATAGGCATGTTCTGAATGACTGGTAGGGAAACAAGAAGCAGCACAAAATCAGGACTGGATTCAGAAGTTGGCATTTATGTTCGTTAAGGTTTTTTAAAAAACAATAATTGTATTATATCAAACCAGAAAATGAAACAAACAATAGGACTGATTTTAATGTAGCCTCCAAATTAATTATCATGGTGGTGGTGGTGATGGTGGTGATGATGATGATGATGATGATGATGAAGAAAATAATAGGAAAAAAGAGGAAAGGCCCGAACAATTATTAAAAAAAATAATTCCAATAATGTTGATCGTATTCCTTGAAAATCTTCTTGCTTGCTCTTTGTCGAAACAAAACCCTAATTCAAATGCTGACAAACACATTTCAATAGCCATTGCTGCAAATTAGATAATGATTGATTAGATTGATATCCTGCCTTTCCTTCAGGATCTCAAAGTGTTGTACACGTGGCTCCCTTTCAAATCTCCTCCACCACAACAACCCCATGAGGCTGTTGTGACAGAGAGACAGAGGGACTGGCCCAAAGTCACCCACTGAGATTCCAGGGCTAGAAGGTGGGTCTCCCTTGTGTCAGTCTAACACTTCTTCTGCAACACCATACTGGCTCCCTATTCTCCTTTCAATGGTATATAATAATTCTTTTAGCAGCTACCATGCTCAAAATTTCTGGAGATGTTAACAGAGCCCAAAGACGAGGGATAAAGCCAAAAAGAACATGCGCATCTTGAACACACTGCGATCAATCTGGATTCTGGAGTCATATTAACTATCCAGTTGGTTCAGCCCCGAATGAAGAAAACACAGATTACAGTTTCAAAAACACATGTGAAGCTACTCCTTCAGCAGGTGGACTCTCTGGAGAAGCCTCTGCCCCTTTTCTTTATTGCAATGCACCATCTTGCTGGCCAGTAATTAGCTTTGCTGGAATCCTGCACAGCAGTCCAAACAACCAAGGCCTGCAGTTTTGAGAGACTCTTTTTGTGTGCCAAAAACAGAACAAACCTTTGTTTTGGCTCCTCCTGTGATCTTGCACAGTAGAGCTAAAAAGTGGATTAATAAAGAGTAATAAGCAAGAGGAGAAGAAATGTAGGGCTTCGCTCGTTTATTTCAGATATTATGGGGAACATGACCTTTGCGATAGCTTCCCTCCTCCCCCCCCCCCCCCCCTTGTATCCACTGATGATAAGGAGAATGTATTTGGAGTTAAAATAAAACACATCACTTTGAAAAGACAGAAAATTAGCAACATCTGGGCCAAGCAACTAAGGAGGGATGAGAGAAAAGAAGATGAGGTGGGGGGAGGCAAAGGGAAGAAAGACAAAAGACATTTCAGAAGTCACTCTGATCTCACAGAGGAATATTTTAATGCAGATCTTTTTATATCCTTATTGTGGGAGGCCAGAACACTCCTGGCCACTGGTGTGTGGTCATTTCTGATGGTGTCTTACTTTGTGGGGAGTTGAGCTGGACAGAGTAGGAAACAGTAGTGGGGCATTTTGGAACAGGCCCCAGAAGAGGGAGGATAGGAGGCATGCGTGACTCCCGTTTCCTCTTTTCAGAGATGCTACAGAATGCCCAAAGCAGGTGCAATATTCGGCAGAATCTGATAGCAGATGCTACAGGATCCAGGATTACCCCATGTATGGAGATGGCCCCATCCCATCCGTTCCAGGTTGTTCCAGACTAAATGTATTTCATTGATTTAGCAGAAATATCAAATAGCTACCTAATTAATTCAGTCTAATTTTAAAATAATGATCTTTAAAGATATTAGCAAAGTGTATGAATATGCAGACTGAAACCAGTGGATTAAAAATTTAACAAATTTCTTTAAAATTGCTTTTCTACTGTAGAAAGACTGCAGAAACATGGTGTTTTCAACTTCAGACAGGTAAAATAAAGTACCATAAGGTAGGAATTATGTTGTCATGGTAATGATGGAAGGAGATCTTCTGCAGTACAATTTTGCAAGAACTGTGGGTTCAACAAAGCATTACGAGATCTGTAGCTTCTGCATTAAGGGATCTGTAGTATCCTGAAATTCTTCATTGCATTTGGTACAGATTTTGCATCTGTGCCCAATGCAATGAAGAAAGAGAGTGAAATGGAACCAAACCAAAGATTTAGCAAACCTTTAGATTTACTAAACATCTTCAAAACTTGGGAGCCAACAGAAAACATTTCATTGAACATTTAAGGATGATCTGTAGGCACTAATATTCTAAGTAGGGCTCTTTCTGTTTTCCTAGTCACGTCCCAAACATCAAAATGTTTTTCCTTATTTAGGCTTATAACACTGTCATAGAATTGAAAATAAATGTACCCAACATTGACTTTCTACATTTACGAGATGCCTACTTTAAGAACGCATGTAAAATCCTACCTGACCAGACCATTATCAGAAGGACTCTGCTTCCCACCAGTGCTAGATAAATGCCACTAGGACTTCACTAGCAGTGCTTTCCTTCTTTCTGTAGTCCCCTTTTAGAGTGATCTATAGAGTCTGTGGGTATATTGGTGCATCTCTTGTTTCCTGTCTGCATTACTGCAATAGTTGTCTGGCTAATCCTGATTCCTCTCTTCATCCCCTGATTTTAGTCCAGAACAGAGTCCTCCTGACAGAGCAGGGCTTTTCGATGGTACCCACTGGGAGTCAGAGCTCGGTTTCAGTGCTTATGTTTAGAGGCATCTGGTCTCTCTCTCACTCTAACTCACACACACCAGCATCTGCCTACCCTTATTTCTCCCTACAGTCTTTTTTTCCCCCTTACATTCCTCTGAGCAGGCTCTTCTTTCGGTTCCTCACCCAGGGTTACTGTCTCTGCAACTTGGCAGTCAGCTCCTTCCTTCCCCATGTCTCTCTAAAAGTCTTTTAAAAGTCATTTAAAGGCCTTTTCATTTGACCAGTAGGGCCTGGTTATCCCACCCTCCTCCCATTAATCTTAGCAGTTCCTAGGTTAATCACAATTTTTATTTTAATTATTAATGTATATATGCTCAGTTGTATCAAGAGTGTTGTTTTAAATATGTGTGGTGGTTGCCTTTGGCTTGCCTTAGTTGTTAATAATTGTTCACTAGTGTGGCTGTTAAAGTCCAAACTAATTTTATTGGATCCAGTTTTATCATTGCTATGTTGTTCTGATCTGTACTGCACATTGGAAAAGGCATGTAATCAATAATTAGTATTACCATTATTGTCACCCACACCTCAGATTCCAGCTTTTATCATCCCAGCTTTAATCTTTGCTGCATTTCTTCCTAGCTTGCCTCTGGCTGTCCTCTGAGTTGATATCATATCAGACTCCTTAGAAACATGAAACGGGAACGGACATACAATTTTTAAGATACCTATTCTGGAATGGACAACTCTTTTTCGGCCAAAGATCACACTGTTTGCTTCTAGGGCCTATTTTTAGCATTTGGCACCAATTTGAGGTAGCACTAACTTGGGGTATCCACAGCTTGAGTATCACTGACTTATACAGGGTGAAGTGAAGGCAGACCATGCTCAAGACCTGCGTTCTGCTGCTTTTGTACAGAAAGAGCTGCTCAGCAGTGAGCGTGGGGCTGCCCTTGAAGAGTATCCAGAAGCTTTAGCTGCTGCAAGCAGCACAGGCAGGCATGTGCGCCTCTAGAATGGCGCATGTCACACCTCTGATCCATGAGCTGCATTGGTTGCTGGTTTGGTTCCGGGTCCAATTCAAGGTGCTGGTTTTGACCGTCAAAGCCCTTCATGGCATGGGGCCAGGTTACCTGAGGGACCCCCTCTCCCCAATTCCATCTGCCCATCCCATCAGCTCCGGCAGAAGAGGTATGTTGCGGGTCCTGTTTGTGAAGGAGTTACATCTGACGGGACCCAGGAGACGAGCCTTTTCTGCCATGGCACCCACCCTGTGGAACATCGTGCCTCCCCCAAAAGTGAGGTTGGCTCCACCTCTGTTAGTTTTCCGAAGTCCCTCAAAACATGGTTATCCCATCAGGCCTGGGGGTCCCAAGGGACTGGTGAGTTCCTGAGGTGACTCCGTTGCAGCTAATATCTACCTCCCTCTCTGAAGAGTTATTAAATTTGTTTATACTTGCTGTAATGAAGGTTAGAAGTCACTTCTTGATATATATATTTTTTATTATATTCTCTCTCTTCTTTTTCTTCTCTTTTTCTCTTTTCTTGTACTTTTTCTTCTTTCTTTACATTCTCTTCTCTGTCTCTAAGTTTAGTTTGTATTAGTTTTTACTATTGTGATTAAAATTCTTAATAAACATTATATTTAAAAATCTGTTGCCCTCTCTTTGCCTTTTAATCACATTTTAAAAAATTGTCTGGATTTGTTAATTGTTTTTATATTGCTGGTTTTTATTGTACACCTCCCAGAGTCACTTTTTGGTGAGATGGGCGGCCGTATAAACATGATGAAGAAAAATAAACAAACACGCAAGGAATTTCAGATTGCCTTTCTGGGGCAGGTTCCTTCTATAGACCAGGCCTTAGTGCTACTTTCTCTCAGTTGCTGCTGTACAGGTGATGATGGAGGCCGTGTATCTGGAGGGCCCTAGAATGAAACAGGCAGTCTCAGTGCACCTTATTTTCCAACTGGATCCTTCTAATGTCACTACTGTAACTTCACACTGAATATCACATGGAATAGCAAAACCTAAATATTTTGTTCCAAAGCCAGCTTTGTCACTGACATCATCTCATTATTTGGTATCATATCACTATATCCCTGAATACAGTGGCAGATTAGATGGCTGGCAACAGTCAGATAAATGGAAGAAGTGTGAATCAGAGGAACTTCATGACGTCAAATCGTATCAAGTAAAACTAAAGGGGCTTTCATTATTCCAGAAATGTGAGTATTAGTTGTATACTAACCATTGACTCAAGCTTGGGGAAAAATTAAGCCCATTATTTCCAAATACATAGAAGCCTCCATCTTTATGACTGGAATCATTCCAAAGAATTTGTAAAATCTAAATAGACTATTCATGAATGAATGCCAAAATTCTTAAAAGACAAAAACTAACATGTTACCTTTGCCCCAGCCGCCACGAAGAAATCTATAGACAGAAAGGTTCTGGAAATTTAGAATGTGTGCCAATCATCATCATGCAAATAGACTTTTATATTACAAACACAGAATTAACTTACTAATTCCTGTTAAACAGGAGAATCTCTTACATTCACAATCCATAGCTTGATTAGAATTTCACCAAAGTGTAACAGTAACCAATAACCCAATAACCTATCCATCTTAATACCCACGATACAGATTGCCATTGAAAAGTCTATTTTAAAAGAATGTGAGGATATTGCTAGTCTTCCAAATATAGTGCCATCCATACTGTTAAGACTGAAATTCCCAGAATTCCCAGGCAACATGGCCAATTAGCCATGGTGCTTGGAAATTTGGGGAGATGGAATCCCAACATATTTGGAGGGATTACTGCAGATATCAGTACTTAGCCAACCGTGGCTGATCTCAGAAAAGTTAAGTAGGGCTGGACTGGTTAATATTTCGATAGGAGACCATGAGGAAATCATAGAGCTGCATGTTGGATTGGAAAGTTGAAAAACATCCCCCCCAAAAGCAGTGGCAAACCATTTCTCTATAGCTGCCAAGAAAACAACACAGACATGTCCATGTAGTCATCACTAATCAAACTCCACAGGTAAAGTCAGTATTTGGTTTAAATCTGAACTCAGATTTGTCATACTAGCTAGAAATTATGGGAACTCTTTTCCAATATATCTGGCTGGTACCAAACTGGAGGAGTGTATTAAGGAATGAAAGATTAAAGAAATGTATTTTCGGTATAAAGTATCAGATGCACTCAGAGATGTATATAACTCTCCTACATAAACAGGATTCTGAAATTCAGTGAGAATACAATCTGTTCACATACATGAATGGATTGTATCCTTGTTGTAATGAGTGATGGGAAATCCATAGGTGCATTGGGTCCGCATCATATAGTAAATATTGCAACAGAATAAATATGTTGACTCTGAGATTGATTATTGCAAGCTGCTTTTCCTTTTGGTACATGGAAGTTTAATTCTAACAATGATTAATATTAATTATAAATTAAACAGATTTGATTAGGAACTTAAGGCACACATTTTTCTGGACTGGTGGTTTCTTTAAGTTAGGCACTGTTACTATACATATCAAAGTACTTGTCAAACTAATGAACACTGAAAATGCATATATATAGGAGTGTTAATGATATGATGTCACTTCAATTTAAAAGAAGGAAAAGAAAAAAGAAGACCTGGAAAATTATCTCAGAAACAAAATTCCAACAAATCTGACTGAAAAGCTCAAATATCCTTCTTGTTGAAGGAAAAAAAAAAGCCTAATTAACTATTAACAGATAACACATTATCAGCAATTGCTACAAATCAGGTGTAGATTTATTCTTCCCATGTTGTATAAGCATTCTTTTGGCCAGCCTTCATGCACAAAAACTCGACAGCTCTTGATGTCTTGATATATTTCAAATACTGGGAATATAGCCAAACAGAACATATGCATCTTCAATTTACAAAGATTGTGCTACATTCTTGTTGAATGAATCCTGTGGATTTCAGCCCAAAATGTGGCAATGATAGGGCAAGTCTAGACTATGTGAGTTAATTTCCAACTTTAGGAGTTTGGAGTAGACGTTGCTACTATTCTTTCTGCCACAGCTCAACTGTTTGAAAATCTGAGTTTTGAGAAAGGGAACATCATCAGACTGACAAAATTGAGGCTTGTTTTTCTATAAGTAAAACTGCCTCCGCACATCGTGGAAAGAAATTGAATTAGCCTAATAGCATTCATTCATTCTTATCGTAAGCATCAGTTCAGAATAAGGACAATGCAATATACATTTGTGATTTCATTATATCTCTTATCCAATCCCTGATTTGCTGGGCTGATTTGAGAAAGAATAGTGCAGAAATTGTGCCAGCGCATCAGCGACAAAAGTAAATGACTGATTGTGAATTGTTGTTTCTCTGCCATGTGTAAGTAGTAGCTGTTTTGTGCCTTCAAGCCAGTCTTGGACAAGTCCCTGCAGTTTTCTTGGCAAGGTTTTTCAGAAGTGGCTTCCCATGGCCTCTTTCCTAAGGCTGAGAGTGAGTGGTTGGCCCAAGGTCACCCAGCTGGCTTTGTGCCTATGGGATGACTAGAACTCATGGTCTTCTGGTTTCTAGTCTGGTGCCTTTAACCACCATACAAAACTGGCTCTCCTGCCACGTGTAAAGTACTACTGAAATTAGAAGAGGTAGCAGAAGATCCATGTCTGGCTGAAAAGGAGGAGAGTCAGATTCCACACAAGTGCAGTTACTGGAGCACAGCTAGGCAACTGCTCTCCAGATGTCTTACATCCCAGCTCCCTCATATTTTTGCCCTTCTAAACTAGGACTGACTGGATTCAAAATCCCTAAACTCTCCTGGATACCAGATTACTTATTCTTTATTATAATTTGCTCGGACAAGAGTCTACATATACCGTAAGACAGCAATATGCTGAAAGGATTTAGCATCTATGCAAGACTTATGTCTCCTCAGATTCTGCTGTCCAGCAGAAAGTCCCACCCCACTGCCTTTCCCTCTTGCATGGGTATATCAGAGAATGAAGCTTTGTTCATTGTTGTTCCCATTACTGTTTACAAAGGTTTTAATTTGCTTTAAATCTGGAAAACAGCAGAGCAGTGAGGTCACTGTATGTTTTGAAAGTTTAACAGTAACATAATTGAATAAAAAAAATTAATTGTTATTAATGCAATTTATTTCCCTCCCCTACTCAGGGTAAGCAGGAAATTTCCATTGTATTACCTTAATTACATCAATGATGCATGGCTGCATTTATTTATTTATCTGTTGAATCATCTTCCAAGTAATTATTGATATGTGCTTGTGATGGCAGTAATGTAACTTTCTGGACTATGTTTTAGAATTTGCTCATGTATGAAAAGCATCATTACTTAAGTTTTATGGATTACAACTTCAGCAGAAGGTTTCCTGCCACTGTCTTTGGATGCAACACTCTTATTGCATGTATGTTTGCAATTAACTGTTGTACCAAATTATGAATAAAACGCATTAATCACCACAAGCAGAAGATTCCAAGGCTGCTAGATTGGTTTGGAACCCAAAGCAGAGAATCCTATATGAATGTTCTTTCCTTGATAATAAAATACAACAACAATGGTTTGCTGCCTTTTTACAACATCCCAAAATCATCTGTCTCTGCTCTCTTCATCAGACAAAATATTACAGAAAGAAAGGAGAGAAAGAGAAAGAATGCAGCAGATGTTTGAAAAAATCCCGAATCTTTCATGGCTAGAATGCTCACAAAGAATGTAAGAAGAGGTTTCAGATGATCACATTAGGCTATATTAGATAGGACAATTGTAGCTTCCCACTACAATTTCTGGGAATAAAAGTCTAACGATCATTTATTCCTCCACCTCCCCAGTATTTTTAAAATATTTTTACCCCAATGCCTCAGAAACTGCAAAGTCCTTGCACATGAGCAGTTACAGTAATCCACATGGTAACTTGGCAAACCATGATACGAAATGAGAAGTTGAGAAGCTGGCTCTCAAACATTTCAATGGTACCTAAAAAGAAATTCCTTACCTACTGTATTCTCAGCAGGAAGTGGTCAGCTTATCTGCAGTGTGCTCAAGAGCCCAACCTTGGGGAGAAAGCTATTTAGAATTGACAACTGTCGCAAAATTGGGGTTGTAGCCTACTTTCTTGTTGTTTCAGAAAAGCATGGCTCCACTAGATCAGTGTTTCTCAACCTTAGCTACTTTTAAAGTATGTGGACTTCAACTCCCAGAATTCCCTAGCCAGCCTATGGTGGCTAGGGAATTCTGGGAGTTGAAGTCCACATATCTTAAAGTTTTTAAGGTTGAGGAACACTACACTAGATGTACTACTCAGTCTCTTCAAGTACTGTGTCCAGCTTTTGATGCTGGTAGTGAGAAACCAGTTTCCCAAGGCTTTTTAATTTCAAGTTAACTGAGCAATTTCAAGTTAACTAAGGTCTACGTTCACCTTTTCTTAGACATTTCCTCCCTCTCTCCAGTGAACCAAGTCACACCCCAGACACAATTCTATAAAACAAGAGATTCATGAAAAGAAAGACTGCGGCAAGGTGCTAACATTAAGATTATATAGAACTCAAATAGCCATCTTATTGCTTCCTGGCCCAAATGTTACAGTTCTTTTCTTTTCCCTCCCCAACGCGAACCAAACTGTCCTGAGATGGGCCTTGCATGCAGAATACAGAACAGGGCTCCATCTTCTAAGGGAAAGAATGTTGTTTGGGCAGAACACACAGCCAAGGAGGTCTTCAAATAATCATGCAGACAGTGGCCAAGGATTAAAGCAGCAATAACAGGCTTGCTATCTATATCCAGACTGAGATGGCCATGGTCAGGTCTCTTGTGGGTGTCTTCATCCTTTCATTCCACTTAATTTTCAAGTATTATATCATTCCTGGGGGCGGCAGTCACTGGAATAAAGACAGAATAAAGGGATCAACTTTTTCGGGCATAATTTTTATATAGGCGTTACAAGAGAAACCACGCAGACATGGCATCTTTAATTTGGAAACTGTATCATCTTGGTTTTAGCAAAGCTGATAAAATTTCTGATTCATTACTGTGATTATTATCCTAAATGAATTTTCAAATCTTTTCTGGGACAATTACTACAGTGTGAGGGTTAGGGTTAAAAGTGGCTCTGAGCAAACATACCTGAGAATTGGGACATCCGGATTAGGAGTAAAACAAAAACAAAAACAAGGTGGAGCCTGCAACCCCATGATTGAAGCCCTGCCCTGTTTTACTTGCATCACTCCTGATAAGAATTTATGTAATATTGGTATCTCAGCTCATGCTGATTCCTTTATGGTTTAAACATTGTTTAGTACCTCTCAAGAGGATGGCAGCTTGCTTTTTGGAATCTTTCCACTTATTTCTTGCCATGAAAGGCTTAACAACATTCTTAAAAGTTATATGTTCTTTTAGGATCTGAGGTTGCCAAGCTACACAGCAGCAACTTCCTTTGGTCTTATTAGTCACAGATAGAGTATGAAAGATTTGGCAGTGTTTTACAAAGAGTGACTTGGTTATTTGACTTTGGGCCTATTTTCTTTTCAAGAATCAGAGACACGTGGAAATAACCACATTTCCATTCCAGGATGATTTACAATCAGTATGTGCATGCCTGGGTGGCTGTTTCTATATGTCAGGTCCTTATGACATTGCCTTTGTCTCATCCCCAGGACATAAGGCAGTTTAAAGCTGTAGTTAGCTGTTCCAGTTTTACCACAGGGTTTATCTACTCTCCTTGGCTGTGGACATGGTCTAGAACACTTCATCGACAATATGGTTGATGATATGGTCAGGGGCTGGGTCATCCCGGCTCCTAGTGGAGACAGGCACTTTGTATGAGTTCCCCCTCATCCCCCATTATGGGCTGTAAGAAGAGACCGGGTGTTTGCATAGACATCTGCTAGCACAATGCCTGACAAACATATTTTGAAGTGCTGGTCAGGTTCTACACCAGCTTCTTATAAACACAGGTCTAGCCCTTTGTTGAAAGAGTGCTAGATATGTGCTGTATGAAAGGTTGGGTTAGCCCAGGAAAGACAGCTGTGCATTGTTGGTTCTGTCACCAATAAGTCTATATAAGGTTTCTGCTATTTCTGCTGACAAGAGATTTCATGGGGCCATACATGTTACTGTTTTTATTACTTTAGCACGGTACCATTTTACATACTCCATGGGTCCTCCTGGTTGCTAACAGCCATGACCACTCACTGCTAGCAGGGCTATTCCCTTGCAGCCCTAATCAAGGATGATTATGACTACGCCCTCCAGCTTCGTCCCCTGATTGAAAGTCACAGGGGTAGAGATGGGCATGGAGTGAAATGTGAGGAAGCACCCACAATTTTCCTTGCAGCCCCTGCTCTGTGCCTGTAATCTGTCCATTTTTGAACGTGGGTCTAGCTCTCTTTTGAAAGACATTCAACCCATGTCAAAAATCGCCTGACAGGTCGTGGACGTAAACACACTTTTTTCACCTACCATTTTGGAGAACGGACAGGGGAGAAGCAGGAGGGAGCTCTAAGGGCTTAACCAGATGGCCATGTTGAAAAGCAATCCATTAAGAAAGTGTGCCAGTATCAGATTCGCTGCTCCAATGGCAGAGCCCAGTTTTGCCACATTAATGAAGCTGATAAGTAGTGCCATCCTGATGGTCTTAATGAGGGACAAGTCAAGGAAGGGGACTGGTCGATTCCTCTGGCTTTGTTTCCCCACTCAGTAAGCATCACCTGTCAGTGGGAAAATTTGCTTTCTTTACCGTGTGGTGGGGCAGAGTCAGGTAGTGCAGCCAGGGGATTTGGAAGATGAGTTTAGCCTCCTAACAAGCTGCCCAAGAACGAGGATGCAGACAGGAAGGTGCTTTGGGCCTGTGACCTCTCGCCTGGGCTTTTTCAGAATATGGACTCTATCCTTGTACAGGGCAGACGGAATGGTCATGAAGGACAGGTAGGAGAGCCGCTACCAAGGCAATGGCCAGATAAAAGGGGCCCGAGCCTGGGCCAAGAACGTAACACGAGTAAACATCTCAGACAAGTCCCTCCCTGGTTCACACAAAGACAAAGTGAGAGATGGGGGGAGCGTATTCAGACTTGCAGGGTTCTGTTACTGTAGCTTTACAAGAAAAGTAGCACTGATCTACATGGCACTGGTTTCCTAGTCTGGTCTACCTTGCAGGGCTGGCTGTCTTGCCCCATGCCCTTCTTCTATATCTGCCATCTTCCAGCCAGGCTATTTTGGGATGCAGGTCTAGCCCTTTTTAAAAGAGTACTAGACGTTTGTTCAGAAATGGCCCTACTGAAAGGTCACAGGCATGGAGGGCGGGTTGCAAGAACCATCGCAGGCACATTCTCCCTCCTTACCCTGCAGCCCTTCTCCACAGTATTTTGTTGATTTTATACATCGGATTCAGGTCAGAAGGATTTTTTGATCACGTAGTATGAATAATTAGAAATGGTGTTCACAGCAAAAGGTAAAAAGAGAGAATATAATTTTTAGCAACTGAGCTGGGAAGTGTGATCACCTGTATACTGGAATTGAAGTGCTAATTCCGTTTCAGCTGGGGCTTTACTGTTGTCAGATACATTATGTGGGGAGATGAGTTTCACACTCTCCCTAATGCCGAACAGTGGCATCCCTGCATACGAATGCATAGAGATCTATGAGCTTCAAAAGAGCAATATAGATTTGACATCTGATATGCAAATAAAGTTGCAATCGTGTCATTTCCTACGGTTCTGTCATTACAGAGGAGCATGATCAAAAAATGGGACTGTGCCCACTTCAAAGAGAAACGTTAACAGTTCTTTGAGCTAATACTATTGCTGATAAGAAAGCAAACTTCATTATTCCATCCAACTTCATATTCCCACAGCCTATTTCTGTTTACTTTAGGTAGGTAAACACACTCTTTTCACCTACCATTTTTTCATGACATGAACCAAGAGGCGGTTTTGTGTGGATATATGTTTACTGGAACTAAACTGTCCTCTTTTCCCCCGTCTGAATACATATCTAATACACTAATTGTATGAAGAGAAACAATCTGCTCCCTGTGAACAACAAAATGTGCAAGGTTCCACACTAACCTCTTTGTTGCTTACTGGTCCTTTGATGCTACTCTTTCAACTCTTCTGTCTCCCTCCCTCTTCCTTGGGGGGGGGGGGTGTTTGTGTGTGTGGGGGGTGCATTGTTTCTATTTTTAACAGAGAGTGATCTAGCCTAGTAGACAATGAGCTAAAAATGTTCCCTCCCTGAGCGCTTTAGACAAATAATACAATCTCAGCTCAAAGCCATGAAGGATCCTCGATGCCTTGTGGGCATTTGGTATTTTAATCTACCAAGAAGTTTGAGTTAAGGGTTTTTTTTTCCTCTTAGCTTTCCATAAAGTAATTCCAAACTGTAAGCCACAGACTGACCTAACTACTTATTAAAAATGCTAATATGCTTTTGTGCTTTGATGTCTGGTGAACAATAAAAGGGAAAGAGCTGCTCTGGGACACTCTAATCCTTTATTTGTCACTAAGTTATGACACCCAGCAGAGCCGTGTGACAGTCCAAATCAATCATTCCCTGTGCACTGCAGGCCTTCGCTGCCTCCTGCAGAGCCTATGCAGTTTAATTAGCTTTTTTTTTTTCACACCAGCATAATGTACATCTGCAGCTTCAGCAAGAAAAAGGAATGGGGAATATTTCACTGAGATGAAGCTCTTAATATAAAAAAAAAGTTCACCCTTTTTGTAAGAAAAAATCTCTTGGAAAAAGAAATATAGCAATCTTTTGTCATTTTACTTCTGAAGTTTGCAGCAGAGGCCTATTGGATGGAGTGCCCAGGACTATGAAATGTACATTTAAATTATTATTTTTTAAAAAGGTAACACAAAGCCCTTTTCAGCTAAAATACAGCATTTCAAATGCCTGTTCTTTTATAATGGGTGATCAATCATTGCTGCATGTGTTTGCTTTCATGAACATGTACGTGTTTGATCCTGCTTCTTCCTAGATATTTAAAACAAAATATGGTTGAATGGGGGTTTAAAAATTCTCTTTGGAAAATTAGAGAATGTTCATTCTCTGTGTCCTTCTGTGATAGTGTTAGTTTATGTTAAAACCACTGAAGTCAATAAAAGATGTCTGATTTACCCTGGATGATGCATCTGGCCATCATACCATTTAATCTGAATATTCATTTTCTGGCACTGGGTATGTGACAAAGAAACTCCCCCTCAATCAACCATTGAAATCCAACATCACAAGACCACTGGTAGAAAAGAATGTATGTCATCTAAGTGTGTGTGGGATCTTCCAGGCTACTAGGCTGAGACACCAGAAGCTCTTTAGACAAATGAAATCGTGTCATCCTGAGGGAAGAAAAAGAAGATAAATAGAGAGATAGAGAGATACAGAGAGAGAGAGAGAGAGAGAGAGACTCATATATAGCCTCAACATCAAAGAGCTTTGATTCTGCCACATAGCATTACAAGTGCTGTAGGTCTACAAAGTTTTCAGATGTATCTTGAAAAAGAATTAAACCTCAAGATTCAAGCCACTTATTCTGAACTAGCCCTTTTGAGACTGCACCAGAAGCAAGGAATCTCTTCTAGAACATTCATTATTTTGCAGGATATAAAACAAGGGTGATGGAGTCACGCTGAGGTGGCTAGAAGCTGAGGGTTTTCAGATGACACTCTTACAGCCAAAGTTATTTCCGATAGGGCTACAACAATCTATGTCAGCTCTTCAGTGATATTGAAGATCTTGCTAAATATATGAGGACCATCTTATGTTATGAGATGTGATGCTCTCTGCCCTGGAGGTCTTTCCCCAGTGGAATGGAAGAGAGTTCTGAGACACCTTTTTAGGGGCAAAGTAGTGGTTTTCATTCAGGCAGGTTTTCTTTTCTAGTTTTGTCCTTGCCATCCCATATTCCAACTCAGTCCAAGAACAAAGTGCATAAAAAGTATTAGGCTTTGTCCCCCCTTATCTTTGAGGGAAGTCAGGTGACAGCAGTGACTAGAAACAGAGGCAGTAGAGGCAGATTAGGGATTGGTAATAGGGATAGCTGATTTCATGCCAGTATTGTTTTCTGCCAGCTGAAGGATGGGTGGATAACGCTGTGGGGAATGGCCGTTATGCAGATTGTAACTGTCATGGTTTCCCTCAAAGAACCCTGGGAATTTTAGACTGATGAGCACATGCCTGCCTGACATGTTCTGAAGTGCTGGTCAAATCCTAGGTCATGGGCTCTGTTGAAAATGTGTATGAAAAGTTGTTTTAAACCAGGAAAAAGAGCTGGACTCTGCCAGCTGTGTATTGCTGGTTCTGTCACCAACGAGTCCTTTATAGATTTTCTGCCACTTCTGCTGACAAGGGGACATTGTGCAGCCATACTCTTTATTGTTTCTATTACTTTGGGATGGTGCTGTACTGCATACTCCATGGGCTACTTCTGGTTGCTAACAGCCATAACCACTCACTTGCTAGCACTGCCACTCCTTTACAGCACTAACAGAGATAATATAGGTTTCTTTACTGAACTCCAGTTTCCAAGAATCACCAGTAAAGGTAGTTTCTGCTAAAATATCAGTGTACATTTATCTAAAGTTAACATGTGGCTTCTCTCTCTCCTGATCTCTCATTCAGTTTCTGCACTACCCTTCATCAAAAATGCTATGAGCAGAAAACAGTTAAAATAAAAAAGTGAATTATTTTTTAAAACACACCAAAATAAATCAACTGAAGCAGCAATTAAAACAAAGCCTGACATTTAGCAGAATGGATAAAACCACTATCAAGTTGACTTATACTTAGTGTCCCAATGCTCAGGCAAATCAGAACTTCCTCTAATGTTGAAATAACCTTAAACTTGATGCAGAGAAAATCTTGAGGGGAAAGAACATCCCACGTATGGGAGAGTGCAGAGTCAGATAAGCCCTGTTCCCACTTATTACCTCTCTCATTACAAATAATCAGGATCACTAATATAAAAGATAAAAGAGAACCAGCTTTTAAACCTAGGCATTTTGACCCTAGTTATGATATTAATGTGGCATGTAGGGTGGGGGGGAGGTTTAGCACCCTAAAGAATCATTAGGGTTGACAGTGTTCTTTGCAGAATAAAAAGGGACAATTTAAATATGAAGATGCCCTTGAACTATGCTCAATTCCTGGTGCTTCCATGGAGGCATCCATGCAGTTTTCTTAGTAGCAGAATGGAAACAATTTATCCTTGTCTTCTTCCAAGATGCATTTTGACTTCCGTAGGTTGGCGTTCCCTTATGGTCTTCCATCTAGCCCCAACTCTGTTTAGCTTCCTAGTCCACACAAGGTACACTGGGTAGAGCCACTTTCTGAAAGTCAAGATCTCCATCTCTCTTTCTCTCCCTCTCTCTCCACATACTCATTTACTGTGAACCTCTACTAAACCTTACCTAAGTAAATGGCTACAACTGGAATTCTGGATTGACCTTGCTACGTTGCAAGATCAAACAACCTACTCCAGGTGTCGCTGCACAAAGGCAGGAACTCACGCGACAAGACTTTTTAAAGGAATGGTCAGAGCATGTAGGGCCCCATTTTCATAAACAAGCATACTCTTGAGCCAACACTTTTGTCACTGTAGCTCCTGATCAAACCTGGATGAACACTTTTCCTACGGTGAAAGAACAGTACAAGCATCCTGTTTCTGCTCATGTTTTGTTGAATCTTACTGTTTTCCACTGATACAAGCCTGTCATCTACACTCAGGAAACCCTTTTTTTTCCAGAAATGTGAGCCAAAGCCTTGGAAGGCTATTAGAGTCAGGAATCAGGCCCTGGCGTACTGCCAGAGGGTAGGGGAATCATAGCTTGATAGTCATATATTTTTCCCAGCAATTAAATTAAAACGATTGTGTGATTCCTGCATTGGTGAAAGGGGATCACTGCTACTAAACTGCCATACATGCAAATGCTATTGAATGGCAAAGTCACAAGTTAGCCACTGTAAACTGGCCAATCTGGAATGGCACAAGGCTGAAGTAATCCCATCTCTAAAACAGGTAAAATAGTCAGAGAACTCATAATATAAGTAATCTCATTGCATTCAATTCACTAAAAGTAAAATAGTTTTTTTTTCAAACAGTCAGGAATGATTGTAAGATCGATCTATCGATCTATCTATCTATCTAGAAGAATTATATAGCCACCCACCTTATAGAGTATAACCCTGGGCAGCTAACAAAGCAACATAGAAAAATAAATCAAGACCCCTACAAAATTAAAACCATCACATATAAGCAAGGCACCACAGTTCTCCCATGCCAACTACACATGTTTTCTTTCCTTTGGTTTGTCTGCTTCCCCCTGATAGGAATAGGCAAAGCTGCTGAATGTAAAGGAATGGGCAAGGGGTGCAGATCTCTATGAACCTGGCTGCTGAAAGCCAAGGTGTATCTGATGATTAGGCTGAAGATCAGCTAGACTTGCTCCAGACTCTTTGACTACTGAATTTAACCCTTTCTGAAATATGTAATACAGATTCCCTCTCCTCATACCGACTATGTTCAAGTAGGAAATGTAGATAGGGGCAGCTGCAACAATAATCATAATGTGGCTATGGAGCTTCTGGGGTTTTGCTTTCTACATAAAGCTGTCTACATTTTTTTTCTAAAAAAATACATACAATCAATCTGAACTGCTGTCTTATGTTCTTCCATTCCTTATTTGCAGTTGTTTTGCTTGCTCGTTATCCAACTCTCAGTTTTGTTATGGTTGTTTTTGTTATTGTTATGGTCCATGTGCAAGAGGTGGGTTAATGAAGTCACTGCCCTCTTCTGTAAAGCATGTGTTTAAAATAAACCTGTAATTTTGAACTTTACTAGATGGTTGAACTACTCTTTTACACTAATGAAGTAGCTGTCTCTTACTTTAGAAAAACACTTTGCATACATCTTTTGTGTGTATTACACACTTTTTGAAAAAGACCCCTTCATTTTGGGGTTCATGAAAGCATTTCATGAATCACAGACACATAACAACAGCATATAAAACAGAAATTCTGTTCCCATAATCTTCTCTCCCCATCTGTCTATCCATTTTTGTCTCTCCCCTTCCGCCCCCGAAGCTTTTTGGTATGATTAAATATTGTACAATTAATCAATTAATTGAACAATGCTTCCTTCCTTTGCTATAATTTGGAGGGGAGGAGTATTTTATGAATCTTATGTTTGAGTAGTATGGTGATTTTATTGTATCTTCTTATTCTTTCATGAGCGTCTCTGAAGATTATTTTTCAGCACAAAGCCATGTCATTTATATTTTCTTATAAACATGCAAACAGAATTTCTGGTTTGTAACTTTTAGCTGGGATATAAACCATTGCAATATAATTAGTAGCTGGGGAAAGCCAGTAGATCATTGGTACTACTCTGTTTTCAAAGGATAATTAGTGAGATTTGTCAGATTTTACCTGGAATGGTTGTGAAGGGGAAAGCAGTGATGAAGTGGTGGTGACACAACACAGAGAACGCAGCACAGTCTGGATTATTGAGCGTTGACAAACCAGCAGTAGAATCCATGCCCCATCCAGATGCAGACTTGGAAGTATAATGTGTTTTGTTAACAAGGGCTAAGCAGCAAAAGCAACAAAACATAGCATGCTAATAAGTACTGGAAAAAATTGTGATATGCCTGAAAGAGCAAAATCAAAGGAGGGAGGATAATATAGGCTTAAAATCTATTGGGACAATATTTTTTCCCCTATCTTTACAATATCCTAAATGTAAGATGGAAACAAAAGAAATATGAATGAGTTCTCCTGGGGGAAGGGAGGAATGGCAAGGAAACATCCTGAAAAATGCACAAAGAGCCATAGCAGGGGGTGAGTGACTTCATGTACATCAGTGATGGCATCACACAAGGACACAAAAGTTGTATGCAATTTGTGTCATAGCATGATGCAATGTGTGACACGTCATGATGTATGTGATGTCATTGCAGCTTCTACCAGACACCTATGAGCCATAGTAGTATTGGTGTTCAATAGAGAGTGGATTAAATGAACTAGTATGAAACTTTACTCCAGAGTATTCATTGCCAAATTCCATACTGCTAATGTTTTGGCTGTTTACCATGCTTCTATTTTAAGATGAAAATCTTACAGCAACCTTACTCAACCTATTATCCTTGAAATACGTTGAGACTTCAGGCAACAGTCAAGCTGGCTGAGAGTTCTGGGCGTTGCAATGCTAACACATCTGGAAGGCAACAGGCTAGGGAAGGCTATTCCAGACAGCAGCTTCATCACTGTTGGTATCTATGGTTGACAGGACCAATGAGAAACCAGAAACTTTGATTGAATGTTTCTGTCAAGAGAATGAATCATAGAACACAGAACTGTTTCTGCCTATTATATTGTTTTTAACATATTTATAGGATATTGAACACATTTATGTATGTATGTATGTATGTATGTATGTATGTATTCATTCATTCATATAAAAGACTAATATGCTGCCTATATTACTGTATATCCCATAATTCTGGGCAGCTCACAACAACAGCAATAAAAACATAAAAGAAACAATTAAAAAAAACAGCATCCCAAAAACAACTCCCAGTGCCCTAACAATACTTCCTAATGCATAAATATCACAATCACTGGGCTCACATAGGGATAGGGGGAACACTGAAGTTGTTCCCCCTATCCCTATGCCTGGGGAGAAAGCCAACCTTTTAAAGCCTTCCAGAAGGCTAGAACAGAGGGGGCTGTCAGATCTCAGGGGAGAGGGTGTTCCACAGAACAGGGGCCACTACTGAGAACTGCCCAGCCACTTTCTTTGACAAGGTCATCCTGTAAATTGTTTTGAAAGGTGGGTTTAATTTTCCACTTTTTTAGGTCTGTCATTGGGCACTTCTACCATCGATCATTGTCTGGAATAAGGAATTTCAGAATTCAGCTTCTCTTTGGACTCCAAATTATCACAGAGTCATAAAATGAAAGAGCTGGAAGGAAACTTGGAGATGATCTAGTCCAATTCCCTGCCAGTGGAGCAATCCATTACCACAGTATCCCTGACAGATGGCCATCTAGCCTTTGTTTAAACTTTTCCATCAAAGAAGAGTCTGCCACCTTCCAAGACAGTCTGTTCTATTGTTGAACAGATATTGTTCAACAATAGAATTTCTGTTGAATTCAATTTCTGTTGAAATTTTTCTCTGATGTCCACCCAGCATCCCCTTCCTTGGAATTTAAACTCAATGCTTCTTGTGCTGCCTTCTGAAAAAAGTCTGAACAGTTTTGCCTCATCTTGAACATAACAACCCTTCAGATACTTGAAGGCAGCTATGTTTTCCTGCAGTCTTCTCTTCTCCAGGCTAAACCTATCCAGTTATCTGACCCCACTGAAATTCAGTATTGTGACCCCTGTTTGTGTGGGGATCACTTTCAGCGTCTGTATTGAATGCTGCAAAGCATGCATAGGAAATATTGGGTCACAGAAAAAACTTTGACCTGTTTATACATGAAGCAAATGCATATTTATTTATTTAAAACTAGGCCTGTAACAACATTATTATTTTGGATAAACTCAGTTCTAAGGAAGCCATTAAAAAAAACTTTTACAGGATTAAAATGAATTTGATTTATCTTAGAGTGATTCTTGATAGTATAGTCCATTTAAGGATATGTTATTTGGTTTGTCTTCCAAAACTCTACAGTGATTAGGGGTTTGGGAAGAATCATTTGCATCTTCTCAACTGGTAACCCTTCTTTATAGGAAGTTGATAAAACTGATATTAGTTATTTACAAGACTTTAGGAATAATTAGCTTGAATGTCCTGTCCTAGTAAACCAATGGAAGATTGCATGAAACAATGTATAATTAATATCTCAAAATTAGGTTAATTACAACAACAACAAAATAGTTTGATGTCTATTGGATATTTCAGAGTTGGTTACAATCATCCTGCTAGTGGAGAGGTAACTCAAGAGATGTAACGATATGATTTGGTTTTATCCTGCTATTGTTATAACTGGGGTGAAAAATAACAGGATTGTGGAAATGACAGTATCAATTCTTGTATATATGGTATATACATATTAAGCTACATATGAACAGGTTTTTAGCAGTGTCTCCCATATTTGGAATCTATCAAAATATCGAGAATTATATATTTTTCAGGGATGGCTAAAAGAAATATTATACAACACTAAAAAGAGAAATGCACTCCTGATTGCAGTAAGAGATGCCTGAACTGTGTTGTTTGCCAACGTTTGAATTAGTGTTTTTTCAGCTAAAGGGCAAAGTGGAGATTTTCACGCAATAAGGTCAAAATTTTTGAAATTGCTCTGTTCAACAAAGCTATTAGCTTTATCAATGTTCAAACCCTCAAAATATGAATGGAATTAGACAAGGATTAATCAATTAGCAAATGTAATTTGTGACAGAATGTAAGACATAGATCTGTATCTGTATCTATATACCTATAATATCTGTACTTACATCTATATCCAATTAAGTTTCTGCTGAGTGCAGCATTATTTTCTCTTCTTCTCTCTCTAATTGTATGATTTATTATTTTAGTCAAGCCTGATAATGCTATGTCTCAACTACCCTCACCCCAAATCAGTTAGCAGCCATTCATGTAGCACTGAGAGTTCAAAAGATGGCAGATGGTGACAGAAGAGCCAATGCAGCTGCTGTCCTCTTACTTGGAGGCACAGTGTATAGAGGACCATCTATTTTGGCCATGAGGGCTGCAGTTTGGGATAGGGCACCAGTAGTCACAGCTATCCATTGGTTCATTTAATTGGTCAAGGTACATGTGAAAGAGATCCTGGGATAGTGGTTGTATACTGAATAGGACCCAACGTATGAACTACAGTGTAAAAAAGGCAAATGGAAATTAGGATGCATCAGTAGACATATAATTTCCAAATCAAGGGAAGTAATTGCTCTACTCTGTCCTGCACTAGTCACATCCCATTTTAATTACAGCATCTAGTTCTAGGAATCTCCTTTAAGAAGAATTCAGAGAAATGGAATAAGTTTAGAGAAGGACAATGAAGATGATTAGGGGACTAGAAAGTTCCTATGAAAAGAGCCTGAAGGAGCTAGGTATGTTTAGCCTTGAAAAAAGACTGTGAGGGATGAAGCAAGCATGACTGGGATTGAAGAGTCTGAGAGCAAACACGGTGGTTATCAAAATACTGTGCAGGGTTCCCCAGTATCCAAGAGAAATGGGTGGAGTCTATTACCTTGTATGTATGGTAGAAAAAAATCATTTATCTCAGCCTCATTCCTCAGTCTTCCACTTAAGCTTATGAGTATGTGTTTGCATTCCTAGAAAGAGATGTATTGCTATGCCCAGGATGAAATCTGGCAATTGACTCCTGGGCAAATCTATGGACTGCTGATCAGGCCACCAGCATCAGAACTGTGTGGCATCCCAGATGGATCAATTGACTCAGAAATGAATCAACTAGCCCAGTGAGTGGGGCAGAAAAGTTGACTTCCATGTCTGTTCGCTCCCCAGATCCAATAGACATAGTGGCCAAAGCAGATTAATGGACTTGACAGTTGGTGCTTGATGGGGGATTGGAATGGAGTGGTTTCTCCCCAACTGGACAGGACTTCTGAGAAAAATATTAAAATTACTCATGGTAAATTACCAAAAGTTTTCTTTGATTTGATGGACAGTTTAGAGTTAGTTGATGTATGGAGATATAAGAATGGTAATTCAAGAGAGTACACCTATTTTTCAGAAAGACACAGATCTTTTTCAAGAATAGATGTGATTTGGATTTCAAGAGTCTTAGCTACTAACATTTCTAAGGTAGAGATTTTACCAAAGATTACCATTGTCCTGTGAATCTGGTTTATAATAGAAAATCTAACTCTTTCAGATGGAGATTAAATGAAGTGTTGTTATAGAAAGATGAAATTGTTGAGGACTGTAAAAAGAAATTAAAAGAATTTTTTGAAAATAATTTAAATAAAGGTACTGACATAAGAATCGTTTGGGATGCAAGCAAAGCCTTTATTAGGGATTACCTGATACAATATAACTCTGCATTTAAGAAGAAGAGGCAAGAGAAAATACAAAATATTTTGGATGAGATTAAAAGAAAAGAAGAATTAAAGAACTCCCCAGGGAATACAAATATCTCCCAACAAATCAAAATTTTACAGCAACAGTTATCTATGTTAACAATAACAGAAATGGAAATAAAATTGAATTATGCAAAGCAAAAAATTTTTTGAATTTGCAAAGAAAACAGGGAAATGGTTGGCTTTCAAACTGCGAAAAGAAAAAGAAAAGAGAATGATATTAAAATTACAAGAGAGAGATACTGGGTTAACAGATTATGTGGCCATGCCCCCCCCCAAAAAAATGTTATCAATACTACTCCTTTATACAAATATAAAGTATGCTACTTTATATTTGTATAAAGGACATGATATTCTGTTGGAGAAAACAGATAAATATCTGAGAAAACAAAATGTACCAAGGATTACAGAAGGACAAAGACAAATTATGAATGGTCTTATAATGATAAGGGAAGTTTCAGAAGCGATTAAAAAGAGTAAACCAGGAAAGGTACCTGGGCCAGCTGGACTATCAAGTTTGTATTATAAATGCCTTGAGGATGAACTTTTACAAACCTTACAAAATAAAATAAATTCCATTTTTCAGGGAGGAATGCCAGAGACTTGGAAAGAGGCCAATATAAAGAGGTTAATACCTAAAGAAGGACAAGACTTTAGCAAGGAATTACAGACCAATATCGTTGTTGAATAATGACTATAAGTTGTTTACAATGATTTTAGCTGAAAGATTGAAAATAACTTTGCAAGAATTTATTCATGAGGACCAATGTGGGTTTTTACCTAAAAGGCAGTTGAAAGACAATGTTAGACCTGTGTCAGGTATTTTGGAATGTTTGGAACAACATAATGAAAAACAAGCCACATTGATCTTTTTAGAGGCAGAGAAGGCTTTTGACAATTTGAAATGGAATTTCTTGTTTAAGGTTTTAGAAGAGAGGAATTTTGGAGAGAACTTCACAAAATGGGTGAAATCAATTTATACTTCACAGACAGCACAGATGATTATTAAAGGAGATTTAACTAAACCATGTCAGATACAAAAAGGAACAAGACAAGGTTGCCTACTGTCTTCTCTGTTGTTTATTTTAGTTCTTGAAATATTGAATCGAGATATAGGACAAGATGAAAGGATCATGGGCACAAAGATTAAAAAAGAGTCAAACCAAAATCAAGTCATCTGCAAAGGCCCTTAACTTATACAGGTGAAACTTGAAAAATTAGAATATCGTGCAAATGTTCATTTATGTCAGTATGGCAACTCAAAAGGTGAAACCAATATATGAGGTAGACGCATTACATGCAGAGCGAGATATGTCAAGCCTTACTTTGGTATAATTGTGATGATTATGGCGTACAGCTTATGAAAACCCCAAATTCACAATCTCAGAAAATTAGAATAGTGTGAAAAGGTTCAATATTCTAGGCTCAAAGTGTCCCACTCTAATCAGCTAATGAATCCATAACACCTGCAAAGGGTTCCTGAGCCTTTCAATGGTCTCTCAGGCTGGTTCAGTAGGAATCACAAGCATGGGAAAGACTGCTGACCTGACAGTTGTGCAGAAAACCATCATTGACACCCTCCATAAGGAGGGAAAGCCCCAAAAGGTAATTGCAAAAGAAGTTGGATGTTCCCAAAGTGCTGTATCAAAGCACATCAATAGAAGGTTATGTGGAAGGGAAAAGTGTGGTAGAAAAAGGTGCACAAGCAGCAAGGATGACCGCAGCCTGGAGAGGATTGTCAGGAAAAGGCCATTCAAAAGTGTTGGGGACTTTCACAAGGAGTGGACTGAGGCTGGAGTTAGTGCATCAAGAGCCACCACACACAGACGAATCCTGGACATGGGCTTCAAATGTCATATTCCTCTTGTCAAGCCGCTCCTGAACAACAAACAACGTCAGAAGCGTCTTACCTGGGCTACAGAAAAAAAAAAAAAGAACTGGTCTGTTGCCCAGTGGTCCAAAGTCCTCTTTTCTGATGAGAGCAACTTTTGCATCTCATTTGGGAACCAAGGACCCAGAGTCTGGAGGAAGAATGGACAGGCACACAATGCACGATGCTTGAAGTCCAGTGTGAAGTTTCCACAGTCTGTGTTGATTTGGGGAGCCATGTCATGTGCTGGTGTTGGTCCACTGTGCTTCATTAAGGCCAGGGTCAACGCAGCCGTCTACCAGGAGATTTTGGAGCACTTCATGCTTCCTTCCGCAGACAAGCTTTATGGGGATGCTGACTTCATTTTCCAGCAGGACTTGGCACCTGCCCACACTGCCAAAAGTACCAAAACCTGGTTCAATGACCATGGGATTACTGTGCTTGATTGGCCAGCAAACTCGCCTGACCTGAACCCCATAGAGAATCTATGGGGCATTGCCAAGAGAAAGATGAGGGACATGAGACCGAACAATGCAGTGGAGCTGAAGGCCGCTATTGAAGCATCCTGGTCTTCCATAACACCTCAGCAGTGCCACAGGCTGATAGCATCCATGCCACGCCGCATTGCGGCAGTCATTGCTGCAGAAGGGGCCCAAACCAAGTACTGCGTACATATGCATGCTTATACTTTGCAGAGGTCCGATATTGTTCTATTTCCAATCCTTGTGTTATTGATGTCATGTAATATTCTAATTTTCTGAGATTGTGAATTTGGGGTTTTCATAAGCTGTACGCCATAATCATCACAATTATACCAAAGTAAGGCTTGACATATCTCGCTTTGCATGTAATGCGTCTATCTTATATATTGGTTTCACCTTTTGAGTTGCCATACTGACATAAATGAACATTTGCACGATATTCTAATTTTTCGAGTTTCACCTGTATAACAGCTTTTGCAGATGACCTGATTTTGGTTTTGGTTTTGGCAGACCCCTAAAAGGGGATTGAATTTTTAATGAATAAATTAAAAGAATTTGGGGCCTTAGCAGATTTCAAGTTTAATAAACAGACAGCAACAATGTTAACAAAAAACATGAAGATACAAGATCAAACAGAATTGATGAATAAAATGGGCTTAAGACTGAGAAGAAGTTATAATACTTGGGTATAACTATGTCAAATACTGTATGAATTGTATGTTATTTCAAAATAAATATGTTAAGAGATGGAATGAAGTTAAAACAGAAATGTCAAGATGGGATAGATCACAGTTGTCACTGTTGGGTAGAATTTCTGTGATTGAGATGAATGTTTTACCTAGAATGTTATTTTTGTTTCAGACAATACCTGTTTTGACAACTGAAGTACCATTTAAACAATGGCAAAAGGATATATCTAAATGTGTATGGCAAAGGAAAAAACCATGAGTTAAATATAAGGTACTACAAGAGGCGAAGGAAAGAGGAGGATTGGGCTTACCAGATTTGAAACTATATTTTGCTACCTGTTGTTTAGTTTGGATGAAAGAGTGAGTGTTGAAATGGAAGGTTATTGGATTTAGAGGGTCACGATCTGAGATTTGGATGGCATGGATATCTATGGTACGATAAAGCTAAGGTGAATGTAGATTTTAAAAATCATTATATCAGACAGGCTATTCTTAGAGCATGGAATAAATATAAAAGTAGGTTTTGCCCAAAAACACCTTTGTGGATTTCAGCACAAGAAGCATTTTATAGATGAGAAATGATAAGTAAACATAAATGGTTAACCTACTGTGATGTACTAAAATTTTCTCATGGGGACTGAGAAAATGAAATCAGAATATTTGATAGCAGAAGGATGTTTTTGTCAATGGTTTTCTTAGGTAAAATTATCAGAAATATTTAAAGTGGATAAAAAAAATTATGGTTTTGAACAAAGTAAGACTGAATTTGAAATAAAATTGTGTACTAATGATGACTGTGTTATTGCTAAAATGTATAAACGTTTGCTGAAATATGAGACAGAAGAAGTGAAAGAATGTATGATAAAATGGGCTAAAAGTTTTGGCTATAATATACAAAAGGATCAATGGGAAAATATGTGGTTGAAAGGGCTGAAATTTACATTATGTTCCAGCCTTAAAAAGAATTTTTATAAAATGATGTATCATTGGTATTTGCCACCAGAGAAATTGTCTAGAATGTATAAAAGTACTTCGAATCTTTGCTGGAAATGGGAATAATGTGAAGGGACATTTTACCATGTTTGGTGGACATGTAAAAAAGCCAAAAATTTTGGATACAAATACATACATGAATTCAGAAGATGTTAAAGGTTAAAGTACAATTGAAACCAGAGACTTTTCTTTTGGGACTAATGGACAGGCAATTAGAAAAAAGTCATGGAACTTTGTTTTTATATATATGACAACTGCAGCAAGATTATTTTATGCTCAAAAATGGAAAGGTTCAACACTACCCACAATGGAGGAATGGCTGTTGAAGATGATGGAACTTGCAGAGATGGCTAAATTAACTTCTTTGATTAACGAACAAACAATATCTACATTTATGGCTGGAAACCCTTTATAGACTTTTTGCATGAAACAGAAAAAAATGCACTTACGGTTTGCGGCTTTGATGGTTGAAAAAAAACTGGACAATAGAAAAAAGTGAGCTTTTTTTGTAATCATAGAGTAAGGGTTAATTTTGTAATTGTACTTATATTTGCTGCAAAAGAAATCAGAAGCTTTTTTTCTTTTTGTTCTCTACTTCTGCACTTTTTCTTTCTTCTCTTTTTCTTTCTTTGCTTTTTTACTCTTTATCAGTTTGTGTTAGTTTTTATGTTCTTACATATATATATATATACACACATATAGGTAAGAACATAAAAACTAACACAAACTGATAAAGAGTAAAAAAACAAAGAAGGAAAAAGAGAAGAAAGAAAAAGTGCAGAAATAGAGAACAAAAAGAAAAAAAAGAAGCTTCTGATACACACACACACACACACACACAAACATAGTGGCCAAAGCAATAACTCTCCAACTGAACACCTGCTTCCCTGTGTGACAAATACAATGGAAATCCCAGCACATTTACTACTTCCTTGCTCAGTGTGGCTTATATAGATCTCAAAGACCTGTGGATTTCCCCTGGGACTTGTTCGGGATCTTGGTTGGGCTGGTGATGGTGCTTCCTAACAAGCATGTACAAAAGGACAGGGTGGGAGATGGAAGATGTTAACAATAGGAATATCAACCTTCCATGAAGTCAATATTCCTACTTGAGCCAATAAAAGGAAATAAATTTTGGTTGCTGAATGAAGTGTGACAAAGATGACTAAGGAGACATACGCTAACACTCTTCAGATACCTGAAAGGATGTTACATAGTGGAAAATCAAGAGCTGTTTTCTCTCATTCCACAGTGTAGGACAAAGAATACTGGTTTTATGTTACAGGAAACCATAATCTGACTGAATGTTAGGAAAAAACCTGCCAACATTAAGAGCAGCTCAACATTAGAACCAGTTACCCAGAGCAATGATGGGTTCCCCTTCATTGCATTCAGGTGAAAGCTAAACAGTGATCTGCCTGGTATGCTTTCATTTGGAATCTTATACTGAGTAGGGACTGAACTCTGGCTTAAAGGATTCCTTCCAACTTCATAATTCTTACTGCAAATCCCCAACATTCCTTTCTCCAGTATGAAGCACCTCATTCTGACCTTAACATTCCATCTTCCAAATAACTCACCCCATCCTCTTATTCAGTCCCACTTTATAACACAGTTCAGCACAGAGGCATGAAGACTAATTGAAAGGCATTAAACAAGTTTTAATATGCTGTTAGCTCAACAGATACGAGGATCTAACTACTTGTTAGTAGTTAGTGCCATGCAGAAGCGTATTACTTGGGCCACAGGTATTTATAATGGGAAAATGGTAGGCAAGAAGACAATGATGGTTCTTCCCATCCAAACTTCCTGCCACTTCTAAGCTGCTTTTCTTCCAGTTGGGCTTATCTTCTGTTTTATCCAACTCAGCTTAGACTTGCTGTGGATACTGGTGTCTACAAGTACAAATCTAGACTGCAAAATTTTAGATGGGCCATTACAAGGCAGCAGAGAAATGCGTGAAACCCTTTCCTGCCATCTAGTGGTCCTCTGGACTTTTGCAGCCCATTTATTATATGTCTACTTGTGTCCTACAGTACAAAGGTCAGTGCCCTGCATGGCAGAGCACAAATGATGAAGTTGTCAGTGTGTTGCATGGTACATGCTCTATTATTTTGTATCACTGGGTAAGATACTTCTGATCACAGCTGCTTTCCACTCCCCAGCTTTCCCAACTCTATCCTTTGCATCTAAAATTATGATGTGAGGGATCTACTCACTGTCACTCATGCCCTAGTCACCTCCCGTTTGGATTTCTGTAATGTGCTCTATATGGGGCTGCCCTTGAAGAGTATCTGGAAGCTTCAGCTGGTACAAAATGCAGCAGTGCAGGCAGTTATGCGTGCCCCTAGGGCAGTATATGTTACACCTCTGCTTCGTGAGCTGCGTTGGTTGCCAGTTTGCTTCTGGGTCCAATTCAAGGTGCTGGTTTTGATCTTTAAAGCCCTTCATGGCATGAGGCCGAGTTACCTGAGGGACCGCCTCTCCCTGATCACATCTGCCCGTCCCATCAGGTCTGGCAGAGAAGGCAAGCTGCGGGCCCCGTCTGCCAGGGAATTACATTTGGCAGGTCCCAGGAGGAGGGCCTTCTGTGCTGTGGTGCCCACCTTGTGGAATCTTCTCCCCCCAGAAGTGTGATTAGCTCTATCCCTCTCAATGTGCCACAAGTCCCTCAAGACCTGGCTATGTCATCAGGCCTGGGGGTCCCAGGGGACCGGGGAGATTTTGCGACGGCTCCCTTATTAATATTATCCCCTCCTGTTTTATGTGCTGTTTTGTGTGCTTTTATAGTTTTTTATTTGTAATTGTTTTTATGTATTTATTCTTTTTAATTGCTGTACACCACCCAGAGTCATTTGTGTGAGATGGGCGGCTATATAAATACGATAAATAAACAAAATAAATAAAATGATATTTAGGCAAGAATGCTTAAATTACAGCACAACTATCTTGATCACGTTTTCTCTGCAGGGGACTGTACTAGCCAACATTTTATATCAAGCACCTGCTGTGGGGACTGCCCAGATGCAGTGGGATCAGAGCTATCTGGTGCTACTTTCACAAGCATTAGCCATCACTTTTCAATCCACCATAGCCTCTGAATAAGAGATAATTGCATAGTTGCTGGTTAATTTTCAACCTGAAAGAGGGTATCTGCCATAAGAATTGCCAGTCTCTGCTAACCTCCTTTTGGCCCAAGCAGGCAGTGCAGAAATGCAATTTGGCAATCAAAGCAAAGAATCATTGGAACAGAGTTACAAAGGGCAAGGAGCAAAACAGATAATTATCTTTAAAAAGAAACAGAAATGTTTACTTGCTAATAATCAGTTTTATTTATTTGAGCGCACTCAAATGCACTCAATCCATGTGGTCATCAAGTGTGGTATTTGAAAAATGAAAAGATTCAATTTAAATGATAAACAGATCAACTGCAAAAATATTTCTGTAGTTTCACTTTGTTTATAGTCCCGTATTTATTGATGTTTTAAACTCCTAACCTAGTCCTAAATATAATGAAGTAGACAAATGGCAAACTATTTCTGCATCATGCCAAGCAAACTGCATGAACATGTCTACGTAAATCTCCAAGACTTCAGCCCAACTCAAAGAAGACTTTACTTTCTAAAACAGTTGCATTTCCAAATGAATAGTCACTGAACTACAACAAGGCAGTTGGCTGTAAAAATATGGGAGCCAAGGGCATTGCTGATCTTTCTCAGAGGCAAATGAAAAGCAGAATCTGAGAGCCCCCCAAATTTAGGGGAAGGAGGTCTCCATACAGACAGCAGATGGCTTGTCCCTGTGGTAGGAGGCAGTGCTTGGTCATGTGAATTTTCTCTCTGGACATTTAGGAGACGATAAAAGAATGATAGGCATGTTTCCTTTTGCTCTTTGCATTGCAATAATCAGTGTGATGTGAAATCATACCAGATGATCTAATCTTCTGCTGAAAACCTTGCAGAAGAAAGATCTCTATGAATCTGATCAAGTAAGCTAGTATAGGTTTGCTTTCATACTTTCCAATAAAGCCAATAACTGACTCCCCAATCTGGGATCCAAAGAAAGGGTTCTCCTTGTTTCCTTTTTTATGTCTGAAGCCTTTGAAAGCCTCTAACTTCCTGACACTTGAAAGTCTTTCCAACAGGGAAGGTAGGGATGAAGCTTCTGCAAAGACTTCTATCAATGGGGAGGCCCCATCTTCAAAGCTTTGGAGCTGGCATCCCTTCTGAGAGTTGCTAGTGCTGGAGGGGATTCCTTCTTGAAAATCCTTCAGATCACAGAGGGGGAAGTCCTGCTTTGAAGATTCTTACTAGAGTGGGGCCAAACCTCCTATTTTGCATTGCTTTTCAAAGGCAGGCAGAGGAGGGGCAGGGTAGAGAAGGGAGAGGGTTGGATGAATATGCTCTTTTGCAAGACATTTAGATGTGCCAACCTGCTCTTAAAGCAACAGGGCAAGGAGTTCATTGCTTGAGTTCCATGCCACAAATGGTACGTGTGCTCAATTAGCTCGTATGCTACCAGCAATTTAAAGAGGTGTGTAAAGGATGAACCAAGGTCAAGCATGTTCCAGATGGTATGTTTGTTCTATCAAGCTGTGGCTTGCTACAGCGTGTGGAATGTTTTCAGCAAGGAGTCTGGATTTTTCAGATAGTGTCGTAAACAAGTCTTGTTATTAGTGGGATAATATTAGGTTTTCCTTTGCGTTCCCCCTCCTTTTTAATAATTTCGCTGCCAGGCTTCTATACCACTTTAGATGGTAGTGGTGGGGACACGTCATTAAAGTATTACAGAGGAGACAGCAGTGAATCAACTTCTTTGGTTTCTTTTCCTCCACTTCAAACATCATGTGGCATTGCCTAAAATGCACTGATGGCTGATCTATATATTCAGGAAAATCATAAGGCAGAGTTCTTCCCTGCCATTTCACACTAATTGTGGAGAAATTGCATATTTGAGTGGCTTGCCCCTTGCAAAAAAACATGAAAGAGAAGGAGGGTTTGGTGGTATGGCACATGTTATTCACACAGAACCAAGGTTTGCAACCTGTGGCCCTTGCAGCTTTCTTTTATTTGCTCCCAAATTTCTGAAAGACCTTCTGCTTTCTTTCCTTCACTCTTTTTTTTTTTTAATCTGCGCTCAGTCATTACTGACCCTGCAGTGACTGCCTGGACGAATCCTTGCAGTTTTCAAGGCAATTGTTTTTCGGAAGTGGTTTGCCAGAGCCTCCTTCCTAGAGCACAGCCCAGTTGGCGAGCGCAGGAGGCGGGATTTCCGTTGCTTCACGCCCTTTTTGGGTGAGCGCGGTTTCACGCTTACCGGCAACTGGTCCCGTCTCTCTGTGCAAGGCGCTGCCAGCATTTTTCCTTCCACGGGAGTGAGAGTACCCATTTATCTACTCACGTGAGTTTTCGACCTGTTGGGTTGACAGGAGCTGGGGAGGAAACAGGAGCTCACCCTGTTAACGCGAAGGCTGGACTCGAACCGCCGAAGCATCAGCCATTTCTGGCCGGCAACTTTCAGCGTCATTAAGCCGCTGCACCACCGCGTCCCCGTCCCTTCACTCTATTTTTGCCTATTTATCTGAAACAAAAAGAAAAAAGAAGCTAATGGATGTAAAATATTCAGGATGATATGACTTTAAAATGCATAATTAATATGATATTAAGCTAAATTTCAGAAATATTTTGAAATTGATCTGTTTAATTGATCTCTCTCTTTTTTTAAGTTGCATCTTTCTCAACTTCTCAATGCTACACTTGATGACTGGAAGCATCTAGCTGGTAGCTGCTGAATATTTTATTAAATTTACTAATTTCCCCCCCTTTTTTCCTTGAATTAGCCCAAAACAATTCTCTTTCTGACTCCACCATTTTGTCTTGGCCACATCCAGCTTTAAAGTTAAGCCTTTGTCCAGACACAAAAGATTGAATGCAGCCTTCAGCCCAAAGATTGTTCATACTTGACACAGAAGATCTCAGGTTCATTCCTCAGCTGCTTCTCTACTTAAGAAGATCTCAGGGAGCAAGATTAAGAGCTAACTGTGGCCAAAAGTCCTCCAACTCCGTGTGTGTTTGAAATCATGTGTTCTCATGAAAGGCCAAGAGTCAATCCAAAAGATAGTTTTCAATGAGGCATTGGTGGCCACACACCTTTATTCCTTGCTAGCAGCCAGGCTGTGCTGCCATGTCTTCCATGAGACATGACAGGTATCTCCTAGAAATCTGTATTTAAAGCTAAAAATTTGCACCTTTATTCCTTGCACCTTTATTCCTTGCTAGCAACCAGGCTATGCTGTCATGTCTTCCATGAGACAGGATAGGTGTCTCCTAGAAATCTGAATTTAAAGCTAAAAATTACATGGAGCAAAAAAACAGGGAGCACAGTCAAGAACATTGTTCTCCAGCATCCACCAAACAAACTTGGCACCAACTGAGAAGAAGCTGAACAGAGGATTAGTCTTTTTTTAGGGCTCCTGGAGCCTCAAACTCTTTTGTTAACAGCATGGTTAGATAAGTAGCACAACTAACCTGAGATAGCTTTCATACCAATCCTGGGTTCCTTGAGAACATTGACTTTTGTGCCATGAATGTAAGAATTATGTGCTTCCTGCCAGGCACCAGAAAAAAGCAATGGAGCCTTGGTGCTATTGCATAGTCTGTAGAAACAGGTCTGGACCCCTGTGAGAGTTTCATGTGGATTGCCAGTTCCTTGAACTGGTGGCCAGTGACTTTATAGTTATAAATGGTGGGAAGAAAATAGATCAAGCTGATTCTTTTTCTCTCTCTTTCCATAATATTAAAACTCAAGGGCAGACCATGAAACTCATTCACAGTGTATTCAGAAAGGGCTCCTTCATGTAGTGTAATTACATGAATGGTGTCACAAGATGTGGGACTGGTTACTGACTTATGCGACATGCGAAGAAAATTAGAGAGATTTTGCAAAGATTTGGCCTACTAACTGCAATGGGAGCTCAATGGAGTCTTCGGGTTCTGAATGCTGTGATACACCAGGGACCTGGGCCAAGCAAATCAGAAGCATCATGCTGCATATGGGCTTTCCAGAGGAGTCTGTCTAGTCCCTGTGGGAAACATGATGCTGGAATAGAGGGCCACTAGTTTTATCCAGCAGAGCTACTCTTCTTAAGTCTGTTCTTATGACCCTGACCTTAAAGACGATGTCACAAATCCCTTTTTATTGCCGGCCTGAGTGATAGGTGTTATCCAAGTGACACAAGTCGGCTTGCCTTTGAAGATCTCTCCTGGTCATGCACCTGCTCCTCAGAGTCTACGGCCACCAGCGTCCTTCTCTGTGCTGCCCCAAAGCTGAAAGCCCAGGTCTGTTGTTTCTTTGTTCAAACCCCAGTCATTTGTTGACTCAGGTGGTCGCTGCACGTGGTAGCAGAGCAACACAGACACTGTCGCTCTAACGCAGGCCTTTCCAATAGCCACTGCTCTGGGTTTTGATACCTGGAGTGAGGATGCACACGCCAGAGAAGGAATGTATCAAAAGCACGCCGCCAATTCAACATCAGAGGGAACCTCAAAGGGAGAGTGAACCAGAACAAAGAACAAAAACATTACAGAAGTGCCACACTGGAGGAGGAAAACGAAAAAAGAAAAAAGAGGGGGGAGGGAAAGCCCTCTGTACTAACAGGAACAAGGTCAGCCATGAAACGTAGAATTGAAGCAGAACGTCTGGAGTCTCCAGAAACCACCCAAGCCAACAATGCCAAACATGTCAAACATACATGTCCCCGCTCCTCATATCTGCTCCTGTTAAGAGAGGTTTGGGTTTTTTTGTGTTCTTTTGCTTTGTTTTGGAGGAAGATAGAAAACCTTACAAAGAGAAGAATGAAGAACAAAGAAAATGGACTAGGAATAGCCCCAAATATCAGGACGAGTGGTATGGAACATAATATAATATAATATAATATAATATAATATAATATAATATAATATAATATAATATAATTAATATAATAAAATATAAGGGAAGAATTGTTCCCTAAATAAATTCAGTGAAGAGAAAAGAGAACACCAGGCCAGAGGGTAATTGGCTCCTACTTAAAATTCCTAAACAGACCACCAACTCCTGGAATACATCTGCATCTTGCACCTCCTGATCTCATCTTCCCAGGGCTTATTCAAAGAACTAGAGTGATGTAGTGATTAAGGTTTGGGCCAAGGAAATCTAGGTTCAAGTCACCCCTTGACCATGAAACTAGCTGGATAACTTGGGGGCAGTCAAAGTTTTCAGCTCTGCTTACCTCAGGTTCTTGTTGAAGGGATAAAATGAGGGAAGGCCCACCTCTTGCCCCACCTTGAGGTTCCTGAAGAAAACCAGAAGATAAATGAATGTTAGCAGTATTACCAGCAGTTGCAGAAGTAACGGAAATAGTAATAATAGTATGACATAAGAGAGGGCTTGAGAAGGTGCTAAGAAGTCAGTAATGAAATATGGTGGGTAAAGGCAGGAAATTGCTCTGGAATATATATTCCTTTTCTGCAGAGTATATATTCTAGAGCAAACTCCTGCCTTTTTCCCACTTTATTCCTAGAGAGTTATCATAAGGCCTCAAAGGTAATGGAGGCCTTACGTGAATTACATACCTGTCCCAGAGACATTGCAGAATTTCTAGAGTCACAGACATATGCATTTGTCAGTGAATGTGTCCATGTAGAAAGGATTCTCTTGACTGATGTTTTGAAAATCACTGCATGAGATTATGATGTTTCATAGATAATGAAGCAAGCAATACCAAAGTATGCCAAGTCACTGGGAAACAAATGATTGACTAAGAAGTGCCTTGCCCTGTATATTTTTCTTAGTTGGCAAACATATCAGTGTGTCTGGGAGGACTGGAGAAGGGGATTAGAAAATTCTATGTGTAAGCAAACCTGTGATTATCACAAAGACTTATAATTTCCACAGATGCATATTCATAGTTTGGCACCTCTCTAGCTACTGAGTCACAGTTCAAAATGCAAATCAAAATACATTTAGAAATGTATAATTTTGAAATAAAATGATTTAAATGCAGAACAAAATTCCAGATTGCTGTGGGAATGGGACAAAAAAATGGGATGTACGGACATGCAAAAGCAAAACTGACATGGACTAGGAATAGATTCATTTGTAGGCTTCCCTAATTTTAATAATAGTGTGTAAAACAATGATATGTTGAATTTTTCTTACCCTTTAGGATAAGCTGCATCTACCAAAATCCCTTCATCTGGCTGTATTCAAGCCACAATTCTGCTGACTGGGAAATCTTAGTCCATCGGTACCAACCAGAGGGTGCTACGCTGGAGATGGCTGTTCTACATCATTAGTTAAAAATACAGGAACATTAAGTTGGATCTGTGCAAAGCCATCCATCTTTAGGTATAAGAGGAGAGACACTCTGCTTCTTCTCTGAGGTATTTGATTTCTCTTGCTGTAACACCTGTTCCTGGCACAAAACAGTATTTTGGGGCTAAACTCTGGATCCAAGTTCTCCTTTCCACTACAAGAACTGGAATAAAATATAATCAAGTGGAAAATTGTAGTCTAAACTATGGCACCATGTATCCATTGGCAGAGTATTTTCACAGAGGGATGCTTCATTGCTGTCAGACTCCTCTGCTAGGGAAGGGAAGCTTCCTTAGAAATATTTGTTTACGGGATTGGGCCCTGCCATTTCATTTTAAAGCGGCCCCTTCCTTTATTTATTCCTCTATTTATCTCAGTTCCTTGCCTGTGAAGCAACGCTTGTTAGTGAAAGGTGAAAGGCTTTTTTTATATCTAAAGCCAATGTTGCAATGAGCTTTTTTTCCCCATGAGAGCACCTGGTTCTCATGTTTAATGAGTAAACACAGGAAAACAGAGACTTGAAGTCTGATTGTTCCCACCATCATTACTTCTGAACTGACATTAAAGAGAAGCAAAAGACAACAGCACAGCAGTTCTTTGTTTTTTCCACCACATTTCCTTTTTAAAAAAAAATCCTGTAATGAGATACGCCGAAGTCGATCTTGTGGACAATCTCCTAGGTTAGAAATTATTATTCCTCCAGAATGGAATTTCGGGAAGGAAGAAGAAGAAGAAGAGAGAGATGAATTGTGTAATGATGACTTGTTTCTTTTGAGGAAATGAATAATATATGAATAATGTAATTACTAACTAACAAAACTCAGGGAACAGGTGCCCCACATCTCTGTGGACTGCAGCAAGTGAAGGCACTGAATTTCAAAAGTAGGTTTTCAACTTCCAAGTGACGTGCAACAATTCCTCCACACCTGGACGTGTTACATTTTGAAGGTGGGATCATCAGTCTTAGATGAAATTATCCTTTAATTACACAGGGTCCTTCCTCCTCAGTTAATCTACCCTAAGAAGCAACAAATTTCCAGTCACGGTAATATAATGATGAGTGGAGAGAAGGATTTATTTGAACATTATTACAGGTATGGAGATATTCCCTCTATTTTAACCAGTGAAACTATAATTGAGCAATATGGGATTCTGATAAACCAATTGATCCAGACTTTGCTGGGTAAGCCTTTCCTTCTATGCCCAGGTTTACTGCATTTGGTACAGGGTCTGCTTTTAAATCTTTCTTTCTCTTCCTGCTCTGCTTATCCAGGTTCTCCTTCAGTTCCCTTTCCAGGGACTTGGGAGGAAAGGGAGCAGGTGTTTTGGGGTTTTTGTGTGTATGTGTGTGTGTGTGTGTTTTACTAGAACTACTTTATTGGTATAGGAATAAGAGAATCCCGAAAGCCTGCCAGAAGACTACTCTGTCCCCTCTTATACCAAACTAGCAGGGCTATCCTGAATGTTCTTCTCACCCCTTCTTCTTTCCCAGGACCGAACAGTTGTTGTTTACTTAATGGTTCTTGCATTTCTTCCTCAAGGTTGTCTCCATACTCCTCTACACTTTTGCATAAATCCATCTTGTGCACCTACTGTGCCCATTCCAAGGCCACTTGTGCATTGGTCACCGCCCAGTTGGATTATCGCAGGGTGTTCTGCTTTTGAAGATCACTCAGAAGCTGCAGCTGGTCCAGAATAAGGGGGTGCAGATAGTTATGGATGCACCTTGGTATGCCTATACAACACCTGCTCCCAGTAAGCTGCTGGGGGCAATTCAAGGTGCTTTTGCCACATACACAGCACGAAGATTGGCTGTGTGAAGGAACACGTGTCTCCCATTATTTCTGTCCATCCTACAAAAATCAAGAGTGGGCTTGCTTCGGGTCCTATCTTTTAAAAAGACCTCTGATCAGACCTAGGATCTGTACCTTCTGCGTCACTGTAACTGCCCAGTAAAACAAGATCTGGATGGCCGCAACGCTGCTGGCCTTTCATAAGACACTGGAGACCCATGTTTTCCCCTTGCACATTGGACCAGTTAGGTCTGTTTTCAGGGGGTTATGTACTGTATGTAGATACACGAGCTGCCTCAGGCATGATGTGTTCTGATTTTTGCGGGTGATTTTGTTGTTGCTTGAATTGGATGTTAGCCACCCAAAGTTGTATAGGTGGCCGTACAAATTGAATGAATTCAGATATGAGATCTGAAAGTGTTTTGGGGATACTGCTGCAGCTCTGGGGGTCTGCTAGCTGTGTATCTTGGTTTCTACATATCAAGGTAGGACTTGCTGCCCACCAATCCAGAAAAGACAGAGGTAAACTGAGGTAGTAGAGAATACCCTAATCATGTAGGAAGGGTGTCAGGAAGCAACTTCACCAGTCTGTTTTCTGAAAAATGGCTGTTGGGCAACTAGCTAGTCCTACCATGGCAATTGTTTTGTGTCAGTACCTGCAAGGTGCCCTCAACATTTTAGATGCCACCAGCCTCCCAAATTTGCCTAGTCTTCATCTATACTGACTCACAATGGAACTCCAGGGTTCAGTCATGAGTATATATGTGTGTGGGTACATTCATTTTTTTTTTAATCCATCCATTAATTGTGCAGAGATTAAATCTAGGATCTTTGTTGAAGAGCTCCTCATTGAACTAAGAGGATGACTGTCAATCTAACTGAAGCATGCTGTGAAGATACTATAGATATCTAACCTCTTTCTAATGGCAAGATATTGCTAAGTTTTCCCTTTAAATGAGCAAAATAAAGTATTGTTCTTATTGGTTCACAGTCACATAGGTGCTCCATACCTCAGCAAAGAAAAACAGCTTCCTCACCTTTCTTCACCCAGTTCATATACATTAACAATGTATTGGATATGAACACGCACACTCACTTCATGAACAGCTAAAAATTCAGCTAAATATTCCCAACTGAATGTCCTTTATTTCACAGTATTGTGTTTTTTAGCCATTCCTGAGAACAGCAGCATAAAATTTTAATGAGCTTAGGAGACTTCCAGCCACTTTTCCTCCCTTAATTTTGTAAACTTTCTTTATAAATATTTAATGGCATTTTGATATTTACTATTTTATAAAAACTATTCTTTAAAAACCCACAATGTAAATTTTTCATGTGCAGCTGAGACCCTCAATGCCTTTGTTTATTTGTTTGTTCACAACAGTAAAAAACAACAACAAAAATGTAAAAGTCATAATGAGATTGGACAGACAACTAACTGTAATACAAAATGTACTTGGCTTGGTCATTGTTAAGCTTTTGCTTCTGCAAGTTTATCCTTTACAGTATATATTTGCTTTTCAATATCCATGGCTCCCTAGCATCAGATTACCTATCACCCTGATGTGATAGTGAGGCTCAGGAGGTCACTGTTGGTAAGGTGAGAAAGGAAGGGTTGAAACTAAAGGTAATCCACAATGCTGGAAAGGGCAGGTGAATCTCTTCAGGCATGAGAAAAAGAACCCAGGTAGAAGGAGCTCCAAAATCAAACTCTGAAGAAGGCACTGACCAAACACTTCTGTACTGTTACAAAAAAAAATCTGTTTGAACATGGCTGAAATATTTAGACACGTTTAGGTACATGATGATGATGATAAGCTACTCATCTAATTATTTGAGAAGAACATCAAACTTTCACAAGTAATTCTGATGGCAATAATGTGGCTGTACCAGAGTGACAAGGAAACCTGATTACTGATGGTGCTAAAACTGAAAGAGGAGTTCTGGATTTTACAAGGGCGCATACAACTAGAACATGGAATTGGAGAAGCACAAACAAGGTAAACTTGAAATCATTAATGCTGAAATGAAGTATACTAAATTAGATGTTTTAAGAATAACTGAACTTAAGTGGAGCATAATGGGCCATTTTAAATCTGATATTACTTGATAAGCTATTCAGTGGATGGAACTGTATGAAGAAATGGAGTGGCAATAATACTCAAAAAGGATAGTGTTAACTATATGCTCAGCTATAACCTATAAACCCCAGAATGATAACTATTAGAATTAGTGGCTATCCTGTCTGATGAACATAAATGTTATATAAGCATATGCCCTTACTTCAGATACAATGGTGTAAAACACTGAGGAATTCTATCATAACTGCAAGAGGTAATAAAATGCAACATTTAAAAAAAATGTAATACTACTAATGAATGATTGGAATGCCAAGGATGGACAAATAGAGGAACCTGGAATTACAGAGAATGTGCAACTTATTGAAACTTTGCACTAATTCATTACACAAGCTAAGTTTGGCTTAAGATCCATAGAAGAGAGAAAGAAAGAGAGAGAATGCCAGATGAAAAGGCAGGATTTAGAAAAGTCAAACGTAAGATCAGGTCACTAACATAAGATGGATACTAGAGAGCATGAGCATTGAAGGAGAGGTCTGCCTTTGCAAGGCCTTTGATATTATAGACCATATGGAATATATTAAGGCAAATTGGTATCCAAGAACACCTGACCATTCTTCTGGGGAACATTTTCAGTGGATAGGAACTGAGTTTTGAGAAACAAAATGGTTAAGAGATAAGGAGCTATATTGTTACCATATATTGTACAGAAAATATGTTATAAGAATGACAGGACTGAAAGAGATGGTAGCTAGAATCCAAATTGAAAAGCAGAACATTAATAATTTTAGATATGCAGACAACCCCACTTCGTTAGCTTCAAATAAAGGAAACCTAGCTTCCTTGGCTCAATAATAAAGATGAAAGACATGCTGGGAAAGTAAAGAGGAGGTGAATCCTAAAGAGCAAGGCAACAACAAACTTAGACAAGAACATGAAGGATAAGGTTATTTCTATGACAGCAATGATCAGAACAGTTAAAGCAATGTTTCTGCCAATGGTAATGTATGGTTATGGAAGCTGGACACTGAAAAAGAACGAGAGAAAAAAATATAGATGCTTTTGAACTATGGATTTGAAGATGCTTACTGTGAATACTATGAGCTGCAAGAAGTGCCAGTCAGTTGATCCTCAATAAAATAAACACTGACTGCTCCCTTGAAGTGATGATCAGCAAGCAGAAACAAATTTATGTTGAGCATACAATCTAAGTAGATGATGGACTAGAAAAATCACTATGCTTGGCAAAGAAATTTTCAAAAGGAAGAATAACCTCTATGGAGGGGATCAAGGAGATCACTGAAATGTTCTTAGAATATTTACAGACCATCACCTGGGACAGATTGACGTGGCAGGCATTTCTCCGTATAGTTGTCAGGGGTTGGGCCTGACTTAATGACACTTAACTAACTACTTAGTTATTGCTTTCTCTGCATTATCTGGAGTATCTGAACTATTTGTTTTCCCTGCTGTCCCCAATTATTTCTTCTCATTACCTAAATTGTCATCAATGGTCCAGGTCCAAAAATAAAACACACACTGCTAGGAGCGGCCTGTGCTCAGCTACCCACCCACAGCTTCCAGAGCTTAGTCCATCAACAGATGGCTGGTGCTGGTGCTGTGAACCATGACCACGCTCGCCATGTGTTAGGAGAGATGGTGATTAAACAACAGAATTGCCTCTTACTTTTCCCTCCACCAAAAGGGAGCTGAATTTAGTCCTCCTGGCCTTTGGAACTACTGAATCATGCTGTCAAAATTTACTATACCCACGTATTCTTAAATACAACATCTGTTTTGGTCAAAGCTAGTGACAATTCCCTGAAAGAGTGATAGAGATATAGCAGAAATATAGTCGTGAAAGAACATGCCATGTTAAAGTTGTACAGAATACAATGCCATAATTTTTTTAAAAAAAAATTCTTGAAGTTTTTAATAATCATAGTAAAAACTAATACAAACTAAACTAGAAGAAAAAGGAAAAACAAAAGTTCAGAAGGTGCAGAAAAAAAAAGTAGAAAAGAAAAAGAAAAAAGCAACAAAGACGATAATAAAGAAGAGGCTTCCAACCTTCATCACACTGAGCATAAGCTGATGTAGTAACTCTTCACCCTCTTTTAAAGTTACAAATAAAAAAACTCTTCTTCCCATAGCCTAATTTTGTCTAGACACAATCCAGAAATCACCATCTTTTCAATCCTAGTTCAGCAAAAAGTCCATTAGGAGTTACCAGAAATGTCAAATAGTTTATCCCTGGTCAAATAGTCTAACTTTATATTCCTTCTTTTTGCTCTGCATAATCATGATCTTTAAATCATCCCTGTGGCATCACAGGATTTGATCTTTCATCACTCTTTGGCATTTCAGAGGAGTCTTGAAAGCTTTCACCAGCCTACTTTGTAAATCCCGTAAAGAGGTATCGTCCAGGATTTCTTGTCGCAGCTATTCCATGTCCAGGTCCTTTTTTTGATTTGTCTTTTGTATTCCCATTTTGGTAATCTCAATTTTGTTGTCTTCCATGCCTTCAAACTCTCTAATGTCTATGTCAGGTAAAAGTTTTTTAAAGTTTTTCTTATTGTCTTCTAAAAATATATCCATTGAAATCTGTATCCTTTCTGAGATATTAGTTATTAATATTTCAGTCCATGTTTCAAAAAACTCTTTAAGATAAGAAAAAGTTATAGCCAGCTTTCAACTCTTTTCTGCCTGGTTCTTTAGTTCCCTCTAGTGTCCATTTGCAACCTTCATCAAGCCTCAGTTCCTAATATGGGTTTAGCTCTATTTCAGTTGTTTCCCATGAATATATTATTTAATTATATACTTGTTTTTCAAGTCTTGCAGCAAAAATAACCTATAGTCCAAATCTCTCTGGTCTCCCAATCTGTTTAAAACTTTCTTAAATCAAAATCCTTTTTTTTTTTGTTTTGCTTTTTGCCAATTGTATATTATTTTAAATTCTTAAGTCTCTGTTTAAAATTTCTTAAATCCAAAGAAGGTAAAATCCACCAGATGTCAAATTAAGCTCGCTGTTTTGAAGGTCTCTAATCTCCACAAAGTGGTTAAATTGTACATTTCCGAATGTGATTAGAAAGTGAGTTCAGTGGCTTAGTGTCCTTATTAAAGGCTCCACCACTGCTGAGAGCAAAGATGTCCTCTCCCTTGGCTCCTGGTGCTCAAACCCACGGGAGACTGCTGTTTTATGGTCTCCTCACAAGGAGCTGCCATTCAGAGCTCATGGGCAATCTCCTGTTCTCTCCTTCTCTGGAGAGATTTGAAGGACTGGTCTACTCGCTGGTCCTTTGTTCTCCATAGCAGTTGTCATCTTCACTCATTTGGGGAGACTCTTCAGTCAGCCATGACTCACCCCAGAAGCCACAATGCCATATCTGTTTAGGAAATGTATGAAGCATTGTGCTGCCTACAGCGACAAAAAAAAATTATTTTATTCAGAAGTTTTACCCTGCCTATGATAATTGCATGTACTATGACAATGCATAAATGTGCTTCAAACAATGAAAACATTAAAATTTTTAGATTCTACTGTAAAAATGAAGAACAGCAAAAGGGCAAAATCAACCCACTCCCATGAAAAACCTGAGTAAGAAAAATGGTTTGGGGCTGTAAGGTTCGCTGCATTCGGCACTGAACAGAAACCTCGTGAGGCACAGGCTCGGACGAAAGCTAGTTTATTCAGGCGTAATGCGTAGTGGTTACAGACAAAGCCAGGATTGGCTTGGCATGGTTTCTTATAATCGTTTTATAGGGTTCCCCCCTTGACCCGTAGTTACCCCTTGGTTCTGCCCCTTGCCCGTGCCCTGGGCTACCCATCTGTCCGTTGTGATCTTCCTTCCCCTTGCCTTGATGGCAGATTCAGCCAGTTTCTGTTGTGTTATAATCTTCTTCCTTTGTCTGTCTTGCCCTTGCATTCATTGAGCTTTTCTTATGGTGAGTTGGAATGGCTGTTTTAATCTGGTTTTGAATTGCCCACTGATTGCCTCTGGATTGCTGCACTCCTGGTGTATTGTAAGCCAGAGTTGCCTGGGGCGCCTGGTGAGCCAGCTGCGCTACGGTGTTGCCACTTCTAATTGACTCCCTGCTGCGAGTTAACTGCCCGCCCCCTGTCGGTAGTTAACTTGCGGTTACATTGTTTCCTTGCCCTGATCACCTATGCCTGAGGTGGTGAAACTGACCAACAGCTCTGTGCTAGCAGTGTAGGTGGTGAAACTGACCAACGGCTCTGCGCTAGCAGTCTGTGCTTTCTAGGCTGAATCTGATAGGGGCAACCTTAAACTGATTTCTTAGCTGTTGCCATTTCAAGGGGGCAGGATTCTGTAGCCAAGTGCCAACATTAAAACAGTTCTCTTTCTTACTGACATGCAATGCTTTCTGTGTACTGCAGATCCAACTAGAGTTTTCCCTGATTACCAAGCCCTGAGCTTAGCATTGCTCTGAATTTCACAGTGAGATGTTCCAGTTTGCTAACTGAATGCACAGGCTTTTTTTCTTGTTCCCTTTTAAAGACACAAAAGTGAGACGATTATCCATTAAACTGTCCGGTGAAAAGAGTACAATGAATTCATTGAGCTAACACTAAATATATAATTATATGGAAAGTATTTTTGTCCTTATCACCTTCCAGTAAAATTGTTGCATTCCATTTCCCCAATTTCAGCAACAGCTCAGATATAGTGCAGAGATTTTAGTGTTCCATCAACTGCTCTTGTTCTAATTTAGTTTTAAGTATAATTTTCTGGGCACTGCCTGTGTTAGTTCCCAACTTGCTGAAAGTCAGTCATGTACATCCATTTCCCAACAGTGTCTATAAACCAGGCAGTACCTGCACAAGGTCATTTCACTATCCCTGTGCATGTAACATGGTCAGGCTTTTCCAATACTTCCTTAACAGTTACAGTATGCTCACTTGTTATATCCAAAGACCCTTATTCATGCCTGTTTGCCAGACAGATGTGCCTGAGGCTATGAATAAAGCAATGAAGGGGAATTCTTAGGTGTATCAGTTCAGAAATCAATGGAAGAACAAAGTCAGAGAAAAAGACAGGTGGATTGTGGATGATTGCAGGAAACTGAAGTTTGGGGGATCATAGTACTAAGGCATGGGAAGGTTAGGAGAACTGCAAAGAAACATACTTATTTTGAACTGACAGACTTCTTTCCTCTCCTTTAAATTTCACTTTTTTCTTTATAAGGACAAAAAAAAGTACTGTAAAAAATGAAATGTGGATTTATGCTAAAATAGCTGTTTTCTCATCTTTCCACTGCCAATCATAGGATAAAAGGAGCTATAATTTTAAGATCCTTGTGTTTGTCTGTCTATCCTTGGCAATAAACTCATAAATAACAGACATCTCTGTGTCACTCCTAATTGGTCTACCTACTGTGTCTGCTGAAAGATATGGTGTTTTTTTCAAATATACTTAATATTCCAACAGGTTGTTTCTGAGATGTATAATTGAATGCAAGTCATTCTTATAAAGATGGGCCATTATCACCTTCTAGAAAATTGTCACCTTTGCTTGCTATTAGAAGCTGTCAATAAGACCACCATTAGGACTTCAGATATCATCTTATGCGTTCTCCTCATGACATTTGAAATGGCAAATATCCACTTGAAGCAATAGTTTTAGTCAAGGTAATGAGAGAGCAATGCTTTTGTTTAGTAAACCATGCATACGTACATATCTGTCACACTATTATTCTCTTTGGAGGAAACAACATTCAAAGCACAAAAAGCAGGAAGATGTTGTAAGTAGAAGAGTATAAAGGTAGGAGATAAAAGAAAAGGAAAGGAAACCTTATTAAATCTAGTTTACAAGAACACCATTCATTATGCCTCTCAATACCTTTCTATCCTTGCAAGTCATCCTTGCTTCCTCACTGTCCATACAACTTCATACATTGCATTTTTGCTTTAAACTTCTCACCTCTTTTTTTTTTTTTTTTTTTGAGGATCACATCAACTCCATCTATCCACAACTTTCCTGGTCCTCCTTTTGCTTTTGATCCATTTAGTCTTCTTCCACATGTTCCTTCCTATATTCTCTGTGAACCAACTACTTCAAAGCATTTATTTCATATTAGTCACTCACTTTTGCATCCAGTCTATATCCATTCATCACCCCCTTTGTTTTACATTGCACACTTTGAAAATAACCATTCTGACCACATTCAAGTACTCCATCTTATTTTTTTGCCATTTAAATAAGCTCATTCATGTATTTGCTCTAATTTTCTTCCATGTTTGAAAACCTTGAAATGATCCACTCCATTTTCCCTAACTATCCATTCCCAATTTCATAAATACCTTTGTCTTTGATGCATTAATTTTCAGATCCATAATTATCATGGTGTCATATTCTCTCTCTAATGTTTACCACAAATCATCTGGATTCTCAGCCAACAACCCAGCATTATCTGTGCACAAAGGGGATACTGACATCCCCAACCAACAGACCTCATTGTCACCATGAGCATTCCTTGTACATTAATGCATAAATCCACTGAACAAGCAAGGGGGCATCATACATCCTTGCCTTACTCCCTGCTCAGTCTTGAGCCATTTGCTAAGCATTCATTTTTTCTCATACATCAACTATCATGTTCAGCAAGCATCTTTCAACTTCATTTCTCTCACATTCACACATTTCTCAATAATTTGCTATAGAGCAATGAACTGGTCTGCACACCTCTCAGTCAGCATAAAGCCAGATCTGCACTTTCCAAATTTTGCTCATTGTTACTTCTCAAATCAGAATTCTGCCAAATACCTTCCCAATCACACTTAAATTCATCTCCCTATCATTCTGCATTTTCTCTTGTTATCTTTCTCTTTATATAAGGGAACAATTCTTCCAATTTTCTAGCACACATACAGCTTTCGCACATACAGTAACAAGTTGCATAGTCACTCCCTAAGAAAATCATATCCATTTTTATTCCTCCAGTTATACCAACTACAGCTGCAGCATTACTATTTTTCAACATTTTCATACTATTAGACTTCCCATTCATAATTGTTTCTTGGGAGACTTCCAGGTGAGGAATGGCGAGTTAGCACATCTCTGAACAAGTGGAGACAATAACACAGCTATGACTGAAAGACCAGCAAGTAGACTGGTCCCACGGAACCTCTCTGGATAAGGAGAGGATAGGAGATTGCCCACTTGTGCTCTAGGCAGCTGCTCCTCATAAGGAGACCACAGGATAGTGATTTCCCATGGGTTTGAGTGCCAGGAGATGAAGAAGAGCCATCACACTCTCAACTGCGGTGGAGCCTTTTAAAGGACACTGGGTTCACTAATCACTTTTGGAAATTACCTATTTAACTATGTTAAGGCTATTAGAGATCTTCAAACAAAAAATTTGAAAAGCCACCTGGTCAATTTACTTTCATTCTAGAATAAAAGAAAAATTAACTATAAGCTTAAGAATTTAAAGAATTTGAAATAAACGCCAAAAAGCTAAATAAGATTCTAATCCAAGAAAGTTATAAATGAATTAAGGGACCAGATGAATTTGGAATATTAGGATTTTTTTGGAAATAATTGTATAAATAAACAGCAATCTCTTGGAAACTAAATTGTTTAGTCTACTTTAAGTCATAACAGAAATTCTAGACTTTATAATTTCAGAAATTGGACACTAGAGGGGACTAAAGATTCTAGGTATAAAAGAAAAAAGAAAAAAAAAGAGACACAGGCTTGCCTTTTGTTTTTGGTCAGCATTGAGACAAAATTACAGAAAATGGTATGACACTTGAAATACTCCAGGAGATATTTGAAGAATGGGGACAGAAACTAGCAGCTTCAATGTCAGCAATGATGTCTGCTTCTATGAATAGATTATGTCCAAAAGATATCAAAGAAGAAATGACAGATGTGAAAGAGAATACCTTGGAAAATCTACAGGATAAAGAGCTAAGGCAAACCTCACCTGATGTAAAAATATTAGAATATAAAGAAATTGTTCAAATACTGGAAAAAATTTTAAAAATATGAATTACGAATTCATAATTATTATGAATTCAGAAATTCTGTTTGAAGACAGAAATTACAATGGAAATACAAATGACAAGCCAAGAGAATGACCTGGATAATGACTATTTACTGGATTTACAAAAGAGTTTGCTAAAGCCTTGAGGAAGCCTTTGAGATGAAAAAAAGACAACTCGGAGAAATGTCAAATCCTATGACAGCATCTGAATGAATTATAGATCAAGATTGCTAGAAGCAAAAGGAACAAGTACAAAGTTGGCTTGTTTGATCAAGGTTAAACTAAGACATATTTCTATAAAATTTTGGGAACCCTTATGGACTTTTTGGTGACACCAGGACTGAAATGTTAATGATTTATTAATTTGCCTATGGATAAGGGATAGGTTATGGGAAGAAGAGATATTTGCATGTAACCTTATAGAGGGTGAAGAATTACTAAGTTTGTTTGTATTTGTTGTTATGAAGATTGGAAGTCACTTCTTTAAGTATTTATTTTCTCTTTTTTCCTCTTTTTCTTAGTTTTCTCTTGCACTTTCTATTCTCTCTTTCTCTATTTTACTTTTCCTCTCTGAGTTTAATTTGTATTGTCTTTTATTATTTTTCTTTAAAAAAATTCAAGAAAAATTGTTATAAAAAATAATTTTTTCTTGGGATGTAATATTTACAGTAACTTTTCATGTCAATATATCACTACCATTCCCATATAAATGTCTAAAATACTACTTTCAGCATTCCTTTATTTCAATTTCATCCCAAATCATCCCAAATAATTTTATCATTTTTATTTTTAATCCTGTTCATTCTGTTGCAGGATCCCTGTTTAGCCCTCTTCACCCATTTCCAAAATTATTTCCTTATTTTAGTTCTGCATTTTCTCTGCTTCTTTTAATCTTAAACGCTCCTTGCTTTATCTGACTACATTCTATATACTCATTATACAGTATCTTTCTCATTTTTGCAGCAATCATGATCTTACGTGCATTTTTTCCTCATCCATAGCCTCTTTCATTTCATCATTCTACCAACTAACCATATGGGGGCAGCAGGGACTAGGATAGCATGATTTCCTGCTCACCACAAAATGGGAAGGGAACATAGCAAAGCAGCTGTGCGCATGAGGCTACATACAGCATCTCTGCTAATGGGAAGTCAGTTTGTGCATATTTTGGCCAGTGTGCCAAAAACACAACTAAAGGCCAATTTTACTCCCCATCCTCATACTATTCTATGCAAGCTATGATCTCTAATTTAGAGACTATCTTGCAAAGAAGTGAGCATTGGAGTAAACCATTTACATATCGAGCCAATATTTGACAAGAGGATCCCTCTATCATGATTTCAGAAGTCCAATGCCATGAGACATACTTCTTTGACCTGATTTCTAGTGGATTCTAGCAGAGAGCATTACCTGGAGATTGTCAGCTCAGGCTCACTTGTTCCTAAGCATGGCACAGACATGACTGTGCAATTGTAGTTTTCTGCCATGACCTCATGTCAGCTTTCCCTTGCTGAACAATCTCAGGGGCCTAAGAAGGTTGCAAGCAGATAAATTAAAATGAAATTCACCACCTGTCCTAGAACCCAAAGAGACAGTGACTTACTTCTCTAAGTTGTCCCATGGATTCTGTATTAGCCTGGGTTCTTTACTTACTGGAGAGTCAGTTATACTTTGAAGATTTTTCAGTAAGTCTTTCCCCACTGCTGAGATAATTAAGACAGCATGAAATTCATGGTGCCTGTTGCATATCCTATTGCCTCTGTTCCTAGTCATTCGCTGTTACTTAACTTCTCTCCAAAGTACAGTGGTACCTTGGTTCACAAACTTAATTCATTCCACGATTCTGGTCGTGAACCAAATTGGTCATGAACCGAATCAAGTTTCCCCAAAAGGTTCAATGTAAATAAGGTTAATCCGTTCTGACCCCTACGAACGTGTTCGCCAACCGAATTGGTCACCAAATGAATCAAATTTTCCCATAAGGTTCAATGTAAATAAGGTTAATCCGTTCTGAACCATATGTATTTTTTTTTAACCACAAAAATATGAAACAAAGTACAGTACAGTACGGTATGAAGAGAGAGAATGCTAACCTTGCTTGAGGCGATACCAAAAAGCTTCACAGCAAGTGTCTGTCTGTGACTGCGATCTCGCCTAGAGGAAGCCACGACTACGTGTCAGAGCAGGGAAGACAGCCGCAGGTCATGTTCGTCACCCGATGCGGAGTTCGTGAATGGAAGCAAAATTTTGCGAACACTGCTGTTCGCAAACCGAATTGTTCGTGAACAGAAGCGTTCGTGAACCGAGGTATTACTGTAATGGATGACCAAGCCTAACAGATTCTTGAGGCTGTCTTTGGGTGATGTCAGAATAAGGGGAAAATATCACTTTAGCAGCCATATAGGTAAGGATGATTTAAGCCTGTCCCTCTCATGGGCTAAGAGCAAGATGAGGGCAAAATCATGGCAGATTGTGGCAAAAAAAGAAAAAAAAAGTAGTCAGACATATTTGTACTATATTTAGATGCAAGTGGAAATCTTTGATCCAAGGTACTTTTGATTTAGCTACTGTCAATTTCACAATATATCCTGAATATATTCATGGCTGTTTGTTTTTATGTGAAACCTATAATTCATAGATGGCCAAACGTTAATTAGTACCACTTCATACTTAGCCCAGGCTTTGTTTCATCACTCTGAATATCACTGTTCAGTTACTCAGGCCTAAATTATGTTCTGTAAAATCAGTGTGATATATTACAGCATGTAAGTCTCAGCATAGTAATCTGGTTTATGGCTGGAGTGGGGAGTCAAAATTTAAAGCCTGCTTGGCAATTAAATTTGTTGGGAGATACAAGGCCTGTTATCCTGCATTACTGAATCTGCTCAGGGCTCTGATGGAAATAAAATGTGAGAGAAGGACTTCACGTATGTAGCTTAAACTCCCTGCAAGAGCTGTGGGACACCAGGATCATGAAGAAAATGAACATTTAATATCATAAAGAAAGATAACATAGGTCATCTGCTCATCTTCTGTCTCAAGAATATCTGTAGGAAAGATGGGAATCAATGTTGTTTCTTTGATGCTCCAAAGAAACAAACTGACCAGAGCACTGAACTCAGCTAGTGCTCTCAGCCCTACCCTTAAGCAGCAGTTATGAAAGACCTTGTGCAATTGCAGCATCATAATAGCTTATTATTCCTTCTCTCTCCCCTACAATGAACTTCAAAAATGAAGACCAGCAGTCTTGGACAGCATCCCAAGCATGCAGCGTCCTCTGCAACTTTTCTCCAAATATATGGAGTGATGGCATTGATTCAGAGAAGAGAGGGAAATTGGGGCCGCAGCTCCAAAATGATCAGACAGCCACAAAAGGTAATTTAAGAGGGGTTGGCTGGTTGCTTGGCTAGACCAGAGTGTGCACAGTTTTGCTTGTGATACTTTGAAGCCTCTTTTTTTCTTTCTTTTTTGAAGCCAGATTTAGTGGTTTGGGGGATATGATGAAAGAAGGAAACAACTTGCTTTTCCCCTCTTAGAATTATATGATCATTGAGAAATGTAAAGTTTGTTGCCGGAAATGGGGAATCATTTTGGCACTGCATATCATGAAATGCTGGAAGAAATGTGCTGTTACAGTGAGCTATAGCTTCAGGATCCTCACAAATACTTTGCTCATTATTGCTAGCTGCTATGCTGAACCTAAATGGCCACCGCTTAAAAATCCTGCCATATAGTTTTCCCCACCTACTGAGTCATTCTTAGGTTCTGATTAAAGACATAGAAATTTTACATATACAGGTGGTCCTCGCTTAATGACCACTCGTTCAACAACTGTTCAAATTTATGACGGTGATGAACAAGTGGTAGTTAACAACTAGTCCTCATGGTTATGTTGGTCAAAGTTTCCACATGGTCACTTTATCACAACCTGGGCACTTGGTGCCCAGCTCACAATTACGACATCACAGCATCTCATGATCATGTGATCGCCATTTGTGACCTTTGCCAGCTTCCTACAAGCAAAGTCAATAGGGAAGCCAGCAGGAGGTTGTCAATGGCGACCACATGAAGTCCTCACTTAATGATCCAAAGTGATTTGCTTAATGATGGCAACTGGGAGTGCCGGAATTTCTATCGCTTATTAGCGTGGTCATGTGATGTCATATTTAAGACTGGGACACTTAGCAATGAAAATTCTGGTCCCAATTACTGTTGTTAAGTGAGGACTACCTGTATATATGGATGTGGATATAAATATAGATATGGATACACACACACACACACGTTTCTTTTGTGATCCTCACACCAAAGCAGAACCTTTCTTTTAAATATTTACATTAAACATTAAAGATTATTGCTAGTATCTATTTAAATCCTTTCATCTATTATTTTTTTATTGGTCTCATAACTTTATTCCTAAAAAACATGTTCCAAATATTTAAATTTGCTGCTGTGTAATGTGTAGTATATATGGGAGCCATTCTTGCTTAAATTTCTCCCTTATTATTTGAAATTGCTTTAAAAGAGACAAATATTTAGGATTAAAATTTAAGGAGATGAATAGAAGTTGAAACGCTATGCAGACAATGTAATACTAGCCATTATGCAAATAAGATAGCTGAAAAGAATCAAAGACTTTGGTGAATTCTTTGGATACAAAGTCACTGAAAAAAAAAAACAAAGGTAATAACAAGATATTTAAACTCAGAAGAAGAAGACTGAAAAAAGAGTCTGGATGTGAGATACCAAAAATCCAGTGAAATATTTGGGACTCAATTTTACATGATGCAATAAACACATATTTCAGAACAATTATAATAAATTATGGAAAGACTTTTTTTAAAAAAAAAAAGCTCTTGAAAGGTGGAAAAACATACAACTTTCTTGGCTAAGACTTATCACGACAGTAAAAATGAACGTACAACCCAAGATGAATTTTTTATTTCAAATGGCACCTGGTCTTAAACAAAACCTTGCAGGCTTGGCAAAGAACAGTGAACAGATTTATATGGAGTGGGGAAAAAATGAGAGTAAGATTTAAAATTTTGCAAGATTCAAAAGCAAGAAGCGGTCTTGTATTTCCTAACCTTAAATTATATTATCCTGCTGGCTGTCTATCATATACCGTATTTTTCTGACTATAAGACGATACTTTTTTCTAAAATCCTTACCCTAAAAATGGAAGGGCGTCTTATTCAAGGAAGTCAGCGAGGAGAGAACCGCCCGGTTGCAAAACTGCCCATACTTTGTCTCTGCAGGCAGGCTTCCTCCTATTGCCAGCCTCCAATCATGAGTGAAATAGCTTGTCTCCCAAACAGACTTCCTCCAATCACGAGCCTTATGTAACTGACGTCAGCTGATGCTGAACAAACCAATTAGAGGAAGGCTTTTGCAGAGAGAAGCTAGTTTCACTCGTGCTTGAATGGAATCAGTTATGCAAAAGAGCATGGAAACAGAGCTGCAAGAGACAGTTTGAAGTAAATGTTAACTAATTACTAAATAAAAATGTGTTCTGCACTATCTTTAAAATATTGATTTCTTAATTTGGGGTTGAAAAATGGGGGTCGTCTTGTACATGGGGGCGTCTTATTGTCGGAAAAATACAGTATACATATATATACATATATATATATATTATTAAAGAATTTTTTGACAAGATAAAACAATACAAATTTTTGAGAAGAAATAAAAATAAAAAAATAGTGAATAGATAAGAGAGAAAAGAAGAAAAAGAAAAAAAAGGAAAGGAAAGGAAAGGAAAGGAAAGGAAAGGAAAGGAAAGGAAAGGAAAGGAAAGGAAAGGAAAGGAAAGGAAAGGGCTTCCAATCTTCTTACAGCGGTTATAAATGCAACTATATTTCACCCTCTATCTAAGATTGCCTCATCATTTCCCTCTTTCCATAGTCTACCCTTTCTAATCATCAAACCCATAAATCACAAGTTCATTTTTTTCTTTCTTCAGCAAAAAAAAAGTCCATAAGAGATTTCCAGTTGCTCATGAATGAAGTTATTGTCCTTTTCCTAATCAGACAAGTCAATTTTGCCATCTCTGCTAATTCTATCATCTTCACCAACATTCCTCCATTTTGGGTATTTTAGAGTCTTTCCATTTTTGTGCATATAATCATCTTGCAGGAGTTATCATATTTTCTAAAACAATATTCCATAGCTCTTTTCTATCCATTAGTCCAAGCAAGAAAAGTTTTGGTTTCAGTTGAATGTTGATCTTTAAAATTCTTTGTATCGTTATGTGTATTCAAACCCAAAATTCCCTGGCTTTTTTACAGGTCCTCCAGGCATGATAAAATGACCCTTCATGTTGTCCACATTTCCAGCATAGATTTGAGGTAACTTTATACGTTCTGGATAATTTTTCTGGAGTCATATACCAACGGTACATCATTTTATAAAAGTTCTCTTTTAGATTGTAACATAGTGTAAATTTCAGTGCTTTCAGCCACATATTTTCCTATTGTTTGATCAGTATATTATATCCAAAATTCTTAGGACATTTTATCTTTGACTTGTTCTTCTTTCTTTTCAAATTTTAGCAAAAGTTTATACATTTTGACAATTACATGTTCATCATATATATGTGGTTCAGTTTCAAATTCTGTCTTATGCTGTTCAGTTCCAAATGTCCTGTTATCTACCTTAAATCTTTCTCCTAACTTGTGCATATGAAAACCATTGTAAACTAAATCCCTCTGCAGCCGATTGCTCTTTTGATTTCATCTTATATTCTCTGGGCTCTTGTTCTAACAGCTCTTGGTATGTCTGATGGCTGTCTATCATGGATAACAGAATGGATAAAATCCCCAAATAGTAGAACATCAATCAAAGGAGGAACCAGCTTAGCCAATGGACATTAGAGGTACAAAAGAAGAAAAGAATTTGAAAGGACATATTAGAAGACAAAGTTTAATAAAAATATGGAATCTTTTAAAAGCAAAACTAAACCCAGTGACTTCATCATTACCTTCACCATCAAATGCTTTGTACTTCACGGACATAAGAAATATAATAAGAAAGATTTAATCACATATGCCAATATGGTGCATTCAGACTCTGGATCCTACTGTGCTGGACAATTTTCGTCCAGTCTCCCACCTCCCCTTTTTGGGGAAGGTGGTTGAGAAACTGGTGGCATCACAGCTCCAAAGGGTTCTGGAGGAAACGGATTATCTGGATCCCTTCCAGTCAGGTTTCAGGCCTAGATATGGAACAGAAACGGCATTGGTCGCACTTATGGATGACCTCTGGCGGGAGCGGGATGGTGGAAGTGCGACCATCCTTGCTCTCCTTGATCTCTCAGCGGCTTTCGATACCGTCGACCACGGTATCCTGTTGGGATGGCTCAGGGAATTGGGGGTGGGCAGCATGGTCTTGTGCTGGTTCGCCTCCTTTCTCCAGGGCCGATCCCAATTGGTGGTGATAGGGAGTGACAGGTCCCATCCTCGGCCCCTCCTTTGTGGGGTGCTGCAGGGTTCGGTTCTCTCTCCGTCCTTTTCAACATTTACATGAAACCGCTGGGCGAGATCATCCGTCATCATGGGGTGAGGTATCATCAGTATGCTGATGATACGCAGGTATACATCTCCATCCCTGGTGAAGTAAGTGATGCTGTGGCCACCCTTTCGTGGTGCCTGGAGGCTGTAAGGGTCTGGATGGGGAACAATAGGCTTCGGCTGAACCCTGGTAAGACAGAGTGGCTGTGGGTTAATGGCTCCTCTGTATCCGGGATTTTGTCATCTTTGGTGCTGGATGGGGTGGCACTGCCCCAGACAGACCCAGTGCATAATCTGGGGGTCCTCCTAGACTCACAGCTCCTGCTTGAAGAGCAAGTGGCAGCTGTGGCAAGGAGGGCCTTTGCACAACTTCAGGTTGTGCATCAGTTACGCCCTTTCCTGGATCGGGATGCCCTTTGAACAGTCACTCACGCCCTTGTTATCTCCCAGATAGACTACTGCAATGCGCTCTACATGGGGCTACCCTTGAAGAGTATCCGGAAGCTACAGCTGGTCCAGAATGCGGCCGCGCAGGCTATTGTTGGAGCCCCAAGGAGGGCCCATGTAACGCCTCTGCTCCGCGAGCTGCATTGGGTGCCAGTTTGCTTCCGGGTCCAATTCAAGGTGTTGGTTATCACCTTTAAAGCCCTACATGGCATGGGACCAGGTTATCTAAGGGACTGCCTCTCCCCTATGACTTCAACCCGTCCCACCCGATCACACAGAGAGGGCATGCTTTGGACCCCCTCAGTGAAAGAATTTCGACTGGCGGGGTCCAGAAGGCGGGCCTTCTCTGTGGTAGCCCCTGCTCTTTGGAACATTCTGCCCCTGGAGGTGCGATTGGCCCCCTCACTCCTGGCCTTCCGTAAGGCTTTGAAGACCTGGTTCTGCCACCTGGCCTGGGGTGGGGTGGGGTGGGGTGGGAATAACTCAAGCATGGGGATGGCTAGCCCCAAAGAGGCCTTCTGCCTTCAGCCTCAGATTTTTCATCCTCTTGGTCTCTCCTCCTTCTTTTTAGTAATGTTTTTAATTAAGGTTTTATGTATTTATATATTTTATGTTTTTAATGTTTGTTGTGAATTGCCCAGAGTTCCCCCATTGGGGGGAGATGAGCGATTGAAAAATTTAATAAATAAATGAATAAATTAAATAAATAAATAAATAAATAAATTAAACAAACAGAGTCACTCTCTCTCAGCCCAACTCGCCTCACAGGGTTGTTGTTGTGTGGAAAATAAGAGGAGGAAGGAGTATTAGGTATGTTCACTGCCTCAAGTTATTTATAAAAATGAGAAAGGTGGGACAAAGAAAAAAAATCTAAAATAAATAAAAAAATGAAGACACAGCAAGAATTGCTCAATGAAGGTAGGAATTTACCATGACTGATGACTATCTGACAAAATGGTGCTTGCCTGCCCTGCCGGGAAAACAAATGGTCTACGGCATGGAAGTCTACACAAACTTTAAGTTGGCACAGGAAATATAAATAAGCTCCGAGTCAAAAAGGATCCAGTAACAATCTGTAAGAAAGTGTCTTACTTCTGGTACAGTGCAATCCACGACATTTCTGAGATGATATTATAACAGGAAGCTTAGAATCACATGCATTGCTGAACTGTACCTTTTCACGTGACAAAAGAGGAAAGCTGTACATGAAAGTGGCATGATCATATTGTCTTTCATACGTGATGGCAGGCGTGCATGACCTGCAACTTAAAGGTTGCGTGCAACCCTCTAAATCCTTTGGTGTGACTTTCAGCGCCATTCCAACAGTTGCTGCCAGACTGTCATTTTTAATGTTAAGACTGAGATATCACTAAATACTAAATTCGTGATTACTAACCTCAGTCCAATAAAGGTTGCTCTACCTCTGCTTTAAACTGAGACTGCAAATTTCAGTATAATAAAACACTTGTGAGCAGACTCAGGTGGAAAAGGATGCCTTTCAGAGCTGGAAGGCCATTAAATGGCAGATAGAGTTTTATGCACGTGTAAGATATAAATGATGCATGTAAAATGTACGAGTTTTGACTGAGTCACCAAACAATGGACTTTGTTGCTTTGTGTGAATTAAGTAGCTTAAAAGTCAGATTTTATTTGTTGCATCCAAAGGCTGCTGAATCGAAGTCTAAAACACTGAGAGTTTACTGTAATGTGAGAAACAGCCCTTACAAAGGGAAGTTTTGCTCCTCCCAAAAGGTTGCACATACTTCCTTATAGCTGAACAAAAATTTAACTATGCTACAAGATTCTTAGTCACTGTACTAAAAAAACAAAAAACAAAAACTATAATAGTAATGATCATTCAATAACGCCCTCTAAAATAAAGGAAAAGATTCCTGCTGACTTCATGCACCTGTCTCTATAATTAAATTTGGTTTGCCTTTTGCAAGAACATTGAAGCTGTTTGCCACTTCCTTATTCTGGGAAGCCTTTTTCACTTTCCAGTTTAGCCTACAGCTCTCATATTTCCTGGTGGCTTCTCATCTAAGAACTAACCAGTCTCAACTGCTGAGATTTTGAAATGAGCCAATTTCAGCTAGGGGCTCCCATCCAGGTTTACACAAACATTTGGGGCTGATGAGCACGTTTGAAATTTTGAACACCTCTCACAGGCATTCTCACAAGTAGTTGCAAGGGAGGTGGGGGGGGGGCGCCACCCAAACGTTGCTACTGTATTGTAGAAGAGACCACCTATTTCCCAAAATGCAACCCTGTGAAGCTAAAAGAAAAGTAACTTGTCCAGAAATCTAACCACACAAGGCAAAGGCAGGGGACTGAGTTCCAGAACACCGCAGGATCTGCAGCAAATCTCAATACCAGAGGGATGGGGTGTGTGTGTGTGTGTGAGATGACATCATCATGTGAATGCCACCATTTCATACTTGCATCTGGACCTTAAATAAAGTGTGCAAGTTGTAGCATTTGCACGATGTTATCACATGTGGATCATCCATTTGACACTCTGGCCTTCCATGGATGCCCCTGGATCACTCTTCTGAACTCTCAGTTTCACATTCCAACACCCATTTCCTAAAAGGCAAGCTGATGAGGTTCACAGGCGAATACCTCAACTAAGAAACTAAATGCAAGGTAGAGGTAGGGGTTTAAACAACCAAGCCATATCATATACCCATTTTATAAAAAAACAAACCGATGACACTCGGAAAGACATACATGCAGACAAACATTCATCCATACCACACACATACATACAAATCCAGTCAAAACATGCACGCCACTTACATCTGGGCAAAACACACATCACACCAGAACAAACAGATCAGTCAGTACACAAACCGTCAACCCTTTGTATTAGACCAGTTCGGGAAGCAGGAGCTACTAGGTGTCTTGGAAAGTATTTCAATGTACGGTAGTAGGATATTGTACCAGAGTCTTGAGAGCCTGTCAAAGCCCTGGCCTACTTCAACTTATGCCTAACTCTATCAAGGTGGCATTGTTCTGAGTCTCTTTCTCACACGTTCTATTTTCCTAGGACTGAGAGATCTTTTTGTAACAGCTTCGTATCTCCTGACATTCCACAACCCATCCATGCATTCACTGAAATACAAAATACGAGCAACATATAAGATTGGCAAAAAGCAATCCTTCACTTAAGCTCTTCAGAATATTTATTTATATTTATATTTATTTATTTACACTTCAAATTTAGTCACCACCCATCTCACTCGAGAGTGACTCTGGGTGGTCTACAGTAAAACAAGAATAAATATGAAGTAAAATACAATAAAAAATACAATTAAAAAAGCCATGTTCACACATAAATAATGGCTTCCAAGATACTGAGGGTAAATAAAGATTATGGGAGCATCTTCAAGGTGCCAGCCACCCCCAGGATTGGTTGCCCCTCTTCTTGCCCCACGTGAGTTGGCAGAGCCAGGTCTTCACTCCTTTTTGGAAGGTCAGGAGAGTAGAATATTGTCTACCACACCAGCATACTTGATTTTTAGTGTTAGAATTTTATCCTACCTTTCCTCCAGAAGCTCATGGTGGCTAGTCCTTCACTTTGTTACCACAAAAACAGCCCTGCGAAGCAGAGTCATCTGAGAGTGACTGATGGTTGAGTTGAAACTGGATCTTTATTTATTTATTTATTTATTTATTTATTCAACTTGTATGCCTCCCATCTCCCCCAACGGGTGACTCTGGGCTTCCCAGTGCTAGTCCAATGCAACCAGCACACAGATTCCCCCATTGGCTAGGCATATTTCAAAAGAAAAAACTGAAATTATATCAATTTTTTTTTAATTTCTAAGAATGGTCCTGGGCTCTCCTAGGGAGCAGAGACATTTATGGGAACAAATATGATACTGGAAAGTGGCAGTTTTCTTTGCAATATGCCAGCTTCTCAAAGGCTGTCATGAGGGAAGGTCAGGATCTCTTTTGAACACACAATGTTAAGTTCTTAGCTATGTGTCACTAAAATTTCATTCATTCATTCATTCATTCAATTTATATGCCGCCCATCTCCCCCAGTAATCTTTTCTTGGGGGGGGGGTGATACCAGGAAACCCCAATAATGATATACACTCAATTTACATTTGCAGTGAAAATACTGTCACCTGCTTCTGTTTCAATGTGTGCATTATTTTCCAAAATGTGAAGGCATATACAAAAAATTGTATTTTGCATACATGCTTTCTTTCCCACACTCAGCTTCCAGTATATAGTAGGCTCTACTATTGGACAGCAAGTCCTGTGAAGTAGTTATTTCAGCCTTGTAACTTTCTTCTGATTCTGCACAAAGCAACCCAAAGACACAAGCATTCAATGTCTTCACCTTGTAAGTCTCCCTATGAAATAATATACAGTGAAATTAATGCCAGCAGGAGGCTGCTGCAATAGAGCCCAAAGAACGACTGAGCTAAAGAGTTTCTATGTAGGGTAGGGAGTAGATCTGGGCAATGAAAGTAAGTTATCAAAGCTTGCTCAAGAAACTTTAAAAGAACATGTAGGATTTTTGTTAGTTCAAGTAATGGGAGCTATAATCCAATTAATTTGGAGGGCTCCAAGTTGGCGAAGGCTGACATAGGGGTCAGGCAGAAATTCAGCCTGATTTCAGCTCTTAACAGGAAGGTCAAGCATGACCTTTTGTGCATAGAAAAGGATTGGATTCGCATTATTGGGGCCTATAAAATGGGCAAGATCCAGCACGTCCACTTGCATAGTAGCGTGGTAGTAGGAAAATAATGATTTGCAAATGTAACTCATCTAATTTACTTATTTTATTTAGAAGATTCTTATATCTACCCAACTCACATCTCTGAGTGACATACATGAATAAAAGAAAAAAAGAAAAAACCAACCCCAAATTAAAACCAAAACCATCAATATCACAAAAACAAAGCAAAAATCAACAGGCTCATCTGTCATCCTGGCCCAATGTCCAGAGGAAAAAAAATATTTTTGTAGCTTTCCTAAAGGGTTAATCTATGATTAAGAAGTCACAATGAGAAATCTGGTTGTGCATTTTGTATATAGACTTCAGTTCAGGGTGATCACCCAGAATTTCGTTCAACTTCTTAAAAAGGATCCTGGAAAATCCATAGTTCCTGTCATACAGATATTGAATATTTACTTTTCTGTGGTATCGGTAGTTTTCTATGCAGCTTTTATGAACATACATTTTGATTCTAATGCATGATTCCCAATTTTATTTGTCTGTTTATGATGGTTTGCTTATAACCTGCCCCAATTCTGATGGATTCTGGGCAGTGTATAACAAAATAAATTACAGAAAATAGAATAAAAGAAATACAGCCATATTTCCATTAGACCATCTGATGGCGTCCCCATTCAGCTTGGGCCAAACATGATGAAGTAGCACTGCCTTAGCTTGCATCCAAAAAGCAAGGAGGGTTGAGGCCACCCATCTCTCTTGAGGGAGTTTCAGACAGGTTCCACATGAGCTCTCTCACATCCTCCAGAGCACTCCCTGCCCTCCCATCAGAAGTGGTACATACAGTAGTCCTTTCTCCAACTTTTTAAACATATGAGTTCTAATTTAGTGGCTTTCAGCCACTCCTTTGTCACACGTCTGCATCACAAATTGCTGAGTATTACCTATGTCTTTCAAAAGAGGTTGCGCTCAGAAAATACTAGACTTCACTCTTATAAACATAAGGTGACCTTATCCATCTGATCCTAGGCTGTACCATTTCTGACTGGAGATAGAGATTCCTTGATTCAAAGACTCCCATTGGAAAGCCTACGTGTATGCTTGAGACAAAGCTAAGCTTTGAACCTGACATGCTAGTTTTCCAGGAGCTGATTATTTGTTTAATTGTTTGAAGACAGGAACATTTAGTTGTGCCAACCTGGCTGCAGTGTGAACAACTGCACTCCGAAACTACGTTCAGCTCATCTGTTCCTTGTGAAAATTAAATCTTAGACACAGCTGTAGTTTAGTAGCCCTTGACTGCAGAAAGTTTGAGAAACTGTTCTAGGAAGAGATGTGCTGTATTCAGCTTCAATATTCAGGCAAGGGTGCTTCAGATCTGGCATGGGCACCCTCGCCATACCTGTCACTATACATATGACCACCCTTCCTAATGTTTCCTTAACTCAAACGTGTATCTCCCTGAGCCCACGTGGATACCATGTGAGCTAAGGACAAGGCATGCCTCCTTCAAGGAGAAGCTGGCATGCATACCCAGGGCAGCCATGCTGAATCTGAAGAACTTTTGACCATTTGGATCTGAAACTGCAGATCTCTAATTCAAGGCTATTTTTCAGATCACCATGAGGAACAGATCCTAGAGCCATTCCCCCATCCAGCAAAGTGGCTTGCAAATACAGAATAGAATATAGGTAGCCACAACCAGACATATTGAATACTGAAGTATTGTAATCATCCCAATCCCGAAAGGCTAAGCTGAGGAGATTTATCCCACTTTTCTCTAAAAGGAGGGAAAATGCAGCTCCTCAGGGAATGTGCTCCAGAGCTTGGGAACAAAGCAGCCGAAGACCTTCTCTTCAGAAAAGTGAGCTTCTGTAAACTTGTACAAAAGGGGTGGGGTTGCATCCTGACACCACTTCTCCATTTTGCCTTTTTTGACTACTGCTACCCCACAGATGCTGCTGTTTGGCTTACTCCAAAACTAATGTCCTGAGCCACTATGCTCTGCTCTGTATTAAGGATGGTTTTCTGTGTGAGCGTGTGTGCCTTTGAGTCAGTTTTTGACACCTGGAGACTGCCTGGATAGTCCCTGCCATTTTCTTGGTGAGGTTTTTCGGAAGTGGTTTGCCCTTGCCTCCTTCTTCGTAGGTCTGAGAGAGAGAGACCAACTCAAGGGCACACAGCTGGCTTTGTGCCTCAGGCAGGACTGGAACTCAGGGTCACCTGGTTTCTATCCTGGTGCCTTAACCACTGCACCAAACTGGCTCTTAAACTTGGTAGAATGTTAATGTTAAGGAGTTAATGAAGTATAATATGCAAGGGTTTCATTTCTTAAATTGTAACTGCTTTGGGATATTATTATTATTATTATTATTATTATTATTATTATTATTATTATCGTCGTCCTTGTCGTCATCCTTGGGAAGGACTTAATAAGTGGATAAAAATGCCAAATCCAGTCTAAACATCTGGCTGACTCTGCAATCAACCATAATAACAGAACCATCAGCATTGACAAAATCACCATCAGTCAACTGCAAAAGGCAGCTTTACTTGGAACAGCTTCCATCCTGCGGCAACACCTTTAACCCCATCAAACAACAACCTCTGCCTATCCCAGATCCTTGGGAAGGACTCAATAGGTAGATAACAATGCCAAATCCAGTCTAAACATCTGGCTGGCTGTGTGACAGCCATAATAATACCACCATTCTGTTCCTTTCTGGCTTTCAAATTTCTCTTACCCTTGTGGTCAGAAACCACTTAGCCAGATTTACTTCAGATGCTAATTGTGTATATGCTAATTAGAAAGCACTAATGAAGTCACCAGAAATCCTAGTGTTTTTTCAAATCCAATTCTCCTTCTTCTTTTAATGACACAAATAAACTAATAAAGATTGCAATCCATAAATGTACTAAGGTTCTTAAAGCTTTAAGAATCTATTTATGTATGTATTTATTTATTTATACAAATATTTATGTATACAAAGGTTTTAAGAACACAAGAATAAAAACACAGACAAGTGAGAAGATCAATCCAGCATGGAAATCAGAAGTATGGATATCTGTCATCTAGAGTGTGAAAGCCACATTTATTTGCAGAAATAAAAATGTACCAAATCCTGTTTTGGAGGAGCATCTTAGAGATTACTTGGGTGCTGGCCTGGGCTTTCCCCTTTGTTGCAAGCATTGCTGCCCCCTAGTGGCCGAGGGTTTATGACACGGCTTATCCAAACATTCCAGAAATGCAGAGCGCCCAGCAACAGAAAAGCAAAGAGGGAGGCTACCATATCTGGCCTCCAAAAATCAGGGCAACCACTAGAAGGATGCAAAGAGATATTTCTTTGTCTTTGTGCTGTCATCTGGTGGTTGCCCAAATCCTTGCAGCTCCAATACAGTAGCCCTAGCAAAGGTGACTCACAAAGATAAAATCCATCCTTTTAAAAATAAGCACCAATAACCTGTATAGTTTTTACAAGGATATATGTGACCCACCACAAGAATCAATGAAACAAGAAGAAATCAAAAATCAAAAGAAAGCCCACAAGACTGGGCTTGGACATACAGCCATCTTTATGAGATAGAGTAAAAACTCATCCCTATTCATATTTTAGTGGAGCAGAAAGAACAGTTTTGTGACTCTTTAAAAAGAAAACAGATTATTCAGGGCATAATAATAAGCTTTAGTAGCCCAGAGCAACTTCCATGCATAAAATCCTGGCTCAGATCCATGGAAACTCAGTCTACAATAAATCCATTAGTCTTGAAGATGCCATTCAATTTTTAAATTTTTTTCCCCTGCATATACAAATATTGTTATCCCTCTAGAAGTTTTTCTTTTACAAGGAATTGGTTCACTGGAAGACTCTTCTGCTTTCCAGCCAGCCTGACATGCGTTAGAACGTTCCCAGTGTCGGCTCACCTCTTCCAAACGTTCTTTAGGAAGGTCAAATTTAGCTCAATTAAAATCTGTAAAACAATGAAAGTAGCAGCGTAGGTAGCTACAGCCAGTCCCTGTAGGTCTCATCCTTCCCAAACCATTGATGCTGATTAGTAGTTGTAAGGTTTCAGGAAGAGATTATTCTTCTTATCTGAAGGTGCCCGGGACTGATCCCAGGACCCCATGAAGCAAGGGTGTTGCTCTACCACCATTTGTGCCATACCAGTAGTCTTCCTTCTTCCTTCTCAAGATCCGGCACATACCGCTAGCCCCAACTCAGTGACAACACAAGCCCCCCCCCCCACTTCTCCTGCTTTTTAAAAAAAACGCTTCTATTTTGACATCTTTTGTATTGCTTCTGCTTCTGCGACTTTTTTGTTTTGCGTCTTTTTCTCTCTTTCTCTTACTTCTAATCTTTTTCTCTCCCTTTGTCTCTTCTTTCTCCTTGTTATGATTAAAAAAAAAATTTAAACAAAGGAGAAAAAAACAGCATGGGGTTGAGGATTAATATGTGTTTGAGTCTTTGAGGATCAGTGGAAGATCAATGCTGTGAAGCCACAAGCTTAAGTCAGTGAGTAAAACAGGACCCCTCAGCTGCACCTGCACATTTTGCTAACAGTGGCAGTGCCAAACTTAAGAGAGCCTGGGCAAAATGGGATCAAAAATTTCCACAAATTCTATTGAAACCCAACTTCTATTGAAAGCCAATGGGTATTCCATTCCCATGGGAATTGTAGCGGGATGAATCGAGCATCAAAGTCTACTAGTGTTCATCTTTTTCCCATCAAACCTTAACCAAAAATGTGTGTGAAAGTACACTACCGAAAACTCTATGTATACAGTAATAATAATGTTTAAAAAAGGAACTTACATTGCAGAAATTTGTTTTTTTTAAGATCACGTGGGAATTGTAGTATCAAAGAGAAAAAGCAGCTTGATACACTTTTTAAAAAAAAATTCTTCAGCTATTTACATAAACAGTTATATAACTCTGAGGAAGATTCCTAGAACATTTCCATATACCTCTCTCTCTCTCTCTCTCTCCCCCTTTTTCTTTCTTACACATACAGAGAGAAAGAGAGACAGAAAGACACCATAGTGGAAAAATGACCTGGAACATTTTCTTTCTAATTTGGACAGCAAAGATAACTCAGTTTTAGCTATTTAAATGTTCCTAATACAAGCACCCACTCAGGTTCCTCCCTGTCCCCAGGTAGGACTACCGAGATATGCTTTGGAAAAGTGAATAAGAAAGGTTCTAAAATGAGCTGAGGAAAGAAAGAGTGCATTGTCTGATAAAGAACAAAACTCAGAACCATTTAAACTGTGTTAACTCCATGGGATGTAGGACCCCAGACTTGTACCCAGTAGTTCAATCCTAGCAACTTCCTTGCCTAGAAACAGCATAGAGTAATGAGGCTCTCCATACAGCAGCAGACTTTGACTCAGATGAGATATTCTTTTGGTAGTCTAAGACTCAGATGGGGATCCCCATTAGGAAATTCTACCTTCTAGAGTTATCCAACCATCATTTTGCCATAACTTTATATTTCTTTACCAATGGCTGGGTAACACTCCATAATGCTGTAAATCCTCAAGGGGGAAGAACATAAGATCCAAGCAGTGCCCTGCTGGATCAGACCTTTGGCCCATCAAGTTCAACAGTCTGTTCTCACAGGGGCTAGCCAACTAGTGGGCAGAAGTCTCCCAGCAAATGACCTTCAGAAGCAGTCGCATTGCCATCATGGCTCATAGCCATGGATCTCCATGATCTCCACAGCTTCAGACTGGAGATTATTTTGCATGTGTATTCATAATTATCTTTTGGGGCAAGAGAAAAAGGGAACCAAATATCAACATAGAGAACATCTGTGTGAGTTTGGGGACCAGAATATGAAGATCAAGTATACTGGATTATACAAAGATGCTAAAACCTGTCTCAGAACACACACCAACACCACACAAAGGCTAACCCATAAGCCCAGGCCCCAAAGAACTTGTTTTCGAAATCTACATCTTGTCTCCGTACTTTCAGGCAACTATCACCAAGCAGCTGCTCCTGTTTTACTTCCCACAGAAAATAGCTGGTTAACAATATATTCTTTTCCCAAGGCTAAGGCACTTAGCAGGGCCATAGCCTTTGTTTATTTTCTTTCCCATGATATCTCGTATTAATTGCAGCCAGCAGTTTTACTCTTGCTTCCTTGTCATCTGTCTGCCTCGGAAAGTGACAGCCAGTCCAGAGACCATGTTACCTGCTGGCCTCTCATGCCTCTGTTTTAATAACAGTCAACCTGCACTTGACACTGTTTGCTTTCAGAACTTCTGAAGTCAGACAAATTGCTCTACAACTCCTTCTCCCTCTTTCTGTCAATCATATTGATTGACAGAAAAGCCATTGCAGGAAGGGGTGTGGGGGAAATACTGGTAGAGGGAGAAGGAAAGAACGGGGGAGAAAAATGTACAGTGAATCTTCCTTTCATTTTGTGCGGTTTTCTTGTTTCCGTATTTTAATTGATCTTCTGTGATTTGGAGTTAGGTATATATGGTGCACCTATAGATCTTATGAGAAGAAATGCTGTACATGGCCCAAAATGAAAAGGAAAACCTTATCTGAGTGAAGACAGTTATTCTAAAGAAATGAAGAAGAGCCCTCTGTACACTTAGGGAAAATGGATACACAAGGACTTTCCAGTCACAGCTAGGGCTGACCTTGCTATCCTTCATCCTAATTGTGAAGTCATGCCTTCTGTTCCCACTCATTGCTGAGCTCAGACAGAAAACAGTATAAATTCCACTTCAGATCCCCATCTGAAAAATTAAGGCTTACATTAAAAAGAGGTTTGTTAAATGAGCAGATGTGAGCTAAGGAAAATATTACATTTTAAATATTTTAAAATACATTCTACCTAGTAGGAATTTCTTTCTTCAAAACAATCTGTACAAGATACTTGCAAATACTTGGAACCCAGTGACCTAGAATGGTCCTAAACTGATTTCTAGACCCAGCAGTGAAACAGTGACTTGAGGTACAGGAAGAAAAGTCATTCCATCACCCTCCCCCATCCCCATGGCTGATGCTTCCTAGATTAGTCATGCGTATAATGGGGGGAGATGGGCGGGGGACAAATTAAATAAATAAATAAATAATCCCAACCAATTAGGAATGACATTGCAAATCAAATGATACCTCAAAGTCAGACTAGGTTCACTGAATAAAGATAAGAGCAATTAAGAAAAGTCAGATGAATAAATGAACATCTTCAACCCCCCAAAATAAGTTTTGCAATCATCCCCAAAAGAAACGTTTTTCAATATTCATCCCCCAAAACACTGAAACCAGATGAACAGCTTCAATTCCAGTCAAATTGGCTTGCTGAAAGTTTCACATATTCTTCCAGAATTCAAAATCTACTTGATGTTTAAGACCTAGTAATTAGTGTTTTTTTTTTTTTTCTTTTTTAAATGGATCAACCCATGAGGCTGTCTGGGACCATCTGCTGTCTGCAGCCAATAGCAGCTATGGGGGGTGGGGGGGGGGGAGAAAATGCTTCTTGAGTATTTCCCCCTCATCATTATCTGAACTGGATGGCCTTGAAAATGACTGTGCTTATGCTTTTATGTTTGATAAAGGGGAAGGATGCTCAACTTAGTAACAAGGCCTCAGTCATATACTGTATATGTTCCCAAGAATGGAAAATTGTCCCTGATGAGATGAGGCAATGGTTTGTGGTTTCTGGGGGAGGAAATTTGATGCAGGTTTGTAGCACAGTTTTTTTCCCCTTAGTGCTTGAATGTGAGAATCAACAGCCATTGTGGCTGAGAAAGAAACCCACCCTGTCTTTCAAAGAGACATCACTTGTGTGGGAAAGAGGAGAGTGAGGGAAGCCAAACCATCTGTAATTCCATCACTACAGTCATCCAGCTTCTGGAGTAGGCTGGCTCTGGAGTCAATGGGCTGGGACTGTACATGGAGCCTTAGCTCCTCTGGTATGCTACTAATGTAATCCACAGCTACTTCATTCCAATGTACTCTGATTAAAGTTAGTGGGTCTGCCATATTTAAGCTTAGTTCTAGGCTGCTGGCATGCAAAATAAACTGGAATTGATAAATAGAGTTTCCAGAGGTTAGTGTGTGTGTGTGTGTGTATAAACCCAAATTACAGATAAGTAAATTGTTTACAGTTAGATTCACAGTGCAGTGGAAGAGATTCTGACATCTAAGCAACTGAATTCCATCTCACTGGAATTCTGCTACTGCTATGATGACTATTCTCCTTTATATGCTCTTGTACTGGGCTAATGGTTTAATCAAGTTCATTTGAACTATTGGTTTTCTTATGGACATTTTATACATGACCACCTTATACTTAGCAAGATAAGCTTTGCAAGAGCAAGAGTTTGCTAGACAGCTCCTGAAAAGAGCTAGCTGGCTGGCTGGCTGGCTGGCTGGCTGGCTGGCTGGCTGGCTGGCTGGCTGGCTGGCTGGCTGGCTATCTATCTATCTATCTATCTATCTATCTATCTATCTATCTATCTATCTATCTATCTATCTATCTATCTTCTTATTTATAATTATAAGTGCTCTACACTTATGTTTGCTTAACATAACATGTGTGCTTGGAGCCCCATGTAGATAAAATAAGTTGAGAAGGAGAACTTCCCGTAAGAAGCAACTGGTGAGATAAAGGCTATCATTTCTTCAAGTATCTTAGAAAGTTCTTCCTTCCAAAGCTTCTTCCTTTCTAACTAAAAAGAAAATCCACAGGGATTTAATTACAGCTACTATACAGAGTATTTTCCCTCTGGAGCCCTGGACTGGGTACATCATCAGTAGGAAATTACTAGCTGTCTCTTTATTCTTGGTTTTAATTGATTACAGAACCAAGGTAGCACAATGGTTAAAAGAATGGATGGTGAATCTACAAGGATCTGATTTCTACAATCAGCTAGGTTAGAAAGAAACTCTCATCTGCAATGAATAATGGCAGAAAAAATTGATTGCACTATAGATATGCCATGAAAATGTATGAAAAGCACTATGTCAATTCTGCAGGCATGGATCTTTTCTAAACAGACTTCATACCTGCTTACATTCCAACAGACTTGTCCTCACCCCAGCTCAGTGTCTAAACCAGTTTTCCAAACCCTCAGGACCTGGGCTGTCTCTGGCTATTTCCGAGAACCCAGTCTAGCACCCCACTGATTTTTGTGTGTGTGCGTGCATGTGCATGTAAGACCTTAGCTATCCAAGATAGCAAGTGATGAGACAACATTCTGTTTAATGCAGCCCCAGAACATTGGTTCAAGCCAGCAGATTTCAGTGGACAAATCTCCTGAGCTATTCCTGTGTTCTTAATTCCTCCAGTGTTGAAACCTGAGTATCTCCACAACAGAGAGAGAGAGGCTTTCCAGGACCATCCTACTTGATGTGGAGGCAAACTGACTTAGGCAGAGTCCCTAAATTGCAAGTGGACCGATTCATGAAGCCCCTCCTAAAACATATCTCACACAATTAACTTATATGGGGCATAGAAGAGCTTTCACTTTGGCAAGATGCAGTGCTCTTTCCTTGGCAGTCCTAGAGGGAGATATGAAAAGGTCCCCTATTTAGAATAATTGTGCCCTCATGGGGATGGAGAGGTAGAAACAACTGAACATGTTTTGCTTGCTTGTCAATACTTGTCAGTCATTCAAGGTAGACCAGATTAGGACACCAGCTATATGAATGCTAATACTACTTTCATTATAAGGTTACAGTAACAGAATCTTGCAAGCTTGAACGCATTTCTCCCCCTCTCTCCCTTTATCTTCATGAGAACTAGGGAGAGTCACTTTCTCAAATTACATTTCTGCCCCGGACTCAGATTTCATTTCCCTGACCATAGCCTTGGTTGTAGCTCTTCTTTCTGTTCCTCAAGGTTATTCCTATGTCCCACTACAATATTATACTCATGTAAGTAGTTATATTATACCATGACTAGTAGGTTTTCCAGGCTTTCCATATCTCTCTATTTTTCTGACAACTCTACCACAAGTTGTAAGGTGGCAAAATTCTGTGCAGAAGCATGTAAGAACAGAAAGATGTTGGTATCTACAAAATGTTAGCAGTAACTGTTTTCTCCTCAGTATATTTGCCCTTCTTTATTATTTTTTTTTTTTTTTACTCTGTACTGTTCTACCCTGGTCTTTAGCAGTAATAAAGTTTAAGACTGTCCTAGTGTAGTGCCATTGTGTGCCCAGAGGAGGAGGCAGGAAAGCGAAAGAAATGTGTAACCTTATGTGAATAGGCTGTAGCTCAGTGACAATGCACAAACTCTGCCTATTGAAAGTTGGATTCCTGGCATCAGTCAACAAGAGAGTTGGGGCTTCTGCCCTCCAACCCAGAGTAACCCTTGAAAGTCAGGGTCAGCAATAATGAGGATAGACTAAACTTCTGTGTCAATATAAGGTACCTTCTTATTGCTCCCTGCACAAGCGCTGCACCCTTGGGCTGAAAGGTTCAGGTCCCAACAGGGATCAATATTGATCTTCCAGTATATAGATATTTCCCCCTTTTTCTTGAGAAAGGAAAATTGAGATATTTTTCAAAGGGTTTTTTTGGTGGGTGGGGGCAATAAGCCAAAGCATCTTAAGTATTAATGAGGAAAAACAACAGAGTGATATTAAGGTGTAGCTTTTTTTTTAAAGGCAATAATATCCTTGTGATATACAAGATAGAGAGTAATAGAGCACTAATGAATGATTAAAAATTTAGATGGCTGCCTTTGAAACCATTAGGAAAAAAAACTGGAAACTTCTTAATGAGCAGCTATTGGAAAGAAAGCATTTAAAAGTTCAGAAAATGCCTCTGTGGAAATTTCATTGTCTTTGATGCTGTAAAATAACTGCAGGGTGGATTCATTTTAAGTTCTCTTTAGCATACCAGTTGTTCAGAAATACTGGGCGATATCTTTCTTAGCAATATGTGAGAAAAACAATGTCTTGGTCGCTTTCATTTATCTGCAATTTGACAGGAGTGCAGTTTATTAACTTGAAAAGAGACAGATACATTATCTGAAACAGAGAGACGATGGTAGGTATTGCTTCCTTTTTATACCAGTGGGAGTCCATGATACTTTGAACTCGCTCACCATTAAATGCCTTCCTGAGTTGTTGAAGTGCCTTTAGAAAGAAAGCCTGCACATTTATGATGTAAATTTGTTATTTTGATGGTCTTTGAAATCTGTCAAATTCACATCCAATTTAATGTGCTACTAAAAAAAAATTTTTTCTTTTAAAATCCTTTTCTTTGGAGATTTTTCAAAGCTATTTTCATGTTAAAAAGTATTGTTATGCCTAATATATCCTGAAAGTGGTTTAGCAAGGAACTTATACAATTCTGTTTCAAGTCAGTTCAGCTTTTAAAACATGCCATTATTTCAAATAAGCTTTGACCAGGGAGTTGCCTCCTTTTCTCCCCCATTAGCTAGGATGCACTTGATATCCATGGGTACAATTAGATACAGTGGGTGTGTAGCCCATTTTATCATCAGTCAAATCAAACCAAACCCTTTCGGATTTTCCTAGGCCAACTAACCACCTGCATGGACATAACTATGGTTATCTGTAAACCTTTGGAAATTCAAATTTATATTTTGGGGCTTCCTGGCCGACCAACATCAGATCTGGAACTTCCCCTTCTCAGTCCAACAGATGTCCTAGTTATATTATCTAGGCAGATGTTCAGACTAAGCCATTTGATGTCTTAATGAAGGACAGGCATTTTAAATACTCCAAACTGCTAACATTAGGCTACTCTGTTTTAATTTCAAGGGCTGAATATTTATCCAGAATGTGTGTCATGAGAGGGCTCAGTCTATGCATGATCAGAAGAAATCAAATTAGTTTTGATTGCCTTGAAATGGATGGAAGTTTGGAATTCAATCTCAAAGCCAAGCAGACATCCTTGGGTTGGTTAATCCTTATTACACAGTGGTTGCTTGCTGTATCTTCACTTCTTCATCAGTTTGCAAGATATTTTCAGACTGATACAGAGATCTTCATGCAGATCTCCTTCAAAGCAACATACAGAGGAAGCTGTGTTAAGAGTTTCAGAGAGTGTTTACAGATGCCTTATCAGTCCTGGGAGGGAGGGAGGACAGCTGGCAGATGGAACAAATTTCTCCAAAGCAGGCACACAGCTCTCCTAATCTGCAGAAGGCATCACACTTGGGAGGTTCAAAGACCTCTTTTACAAAGAAAGAAATTAAATTGAGCTGTCAGCTGTCGGCTCAAAAAATCAGTGGCAAGATATGTACGTGTGCACACACATGTGCATGGATATGCTTTAATCCATATTCTAATATCTACAATGAAACTTTCCCTTGCCTTTTTTTTTAACCAGGACCGGTTTTAAAAAGCTGTAGCTTACACACGCATTGGGCTCCAGAAAAGTGGAGGCTCCCTAAGCAAAGGAGCAGGCTATGGGTGAGCAATCTGAGGGCATGAACCTGAAGAGCGTCCATAGCTCCGCCCCTGAGGGAGCACCTTGTGTTTGTCATGAGCCAATGGGGTTTTTTGGTGGGCGCGGCCTTCCAGCCAGCATGGAGAAAGGCCCAACAGAATCATTCTCCTAAACAGAATTTTATTTTGTGCTGTAAAATCTTTTACTCTGTTCTTTCACTCAATGCAAAGGGGGTATTTCTTCTAAAGCGCTTTGTCTCTTCCTCCCTTATCTGATTTTGAAGAAGTCAAATATCTGTAATATTAATCTAGGGCTCTGTGTAATGGAGGTCTCCAAGCCTAGCTTTGCATTGGAGCCCCACGTTTCTTAAACAGGTCCTGCCATACATGGTACACTGATTACAGGTACAGGGCAGGTTTCAGAGGGCATATGAGGTTTGAGAAGCACTCTTTGTGTAGCTCTAACAATGTAGCCACTCTTAAAAACAACATATTGCTGATTGATTTTTAGAAGGATTTATTACCCTGTAATACATTTGCTCTGCTATCTGGACTTAGGATACCGCTGTTGGTTATTATTTATTTTTCATCTTTAAATCCTGGTTCCATACAACCAATTGCCTTCATCACATGAGCTGCCAGACTGACTTGAAAAGGAAATCCAAAACGGATGAAATTCAGATGGGTGTTTAGAAATGGGGCAAGAATCTTGGTGGAGATTAACTTGTGACTCCAAGCACAAGCTTCATGCCTCCCTGCCCTGAGAGGTCATGGTAGACAGCATGTCATGGTACCACACTTATTCCACTGTGAAATGATTGTTGAACCTTCCTGATTTGAAAATGGTTTGATTTACCCAGTAAGGACCTGACCTGTGATTACAGTTTGCTAAAGCTTTGCATCCTAGAGTGAACTCCAGTTATTTCTACTGCTCCAGTTTCACCATGCCACCCCACACTGCCATCACCGCCTTCTCCAATTCTAAAGCAAAAGCCGGTTGTATGCATGGGAGAATCCATTCCAAGAGGACCTGATTGTCTTGACTCAGCCTCCATAGGAAAATACCCTCTACCACACAAACCACCATGACATCAGTCTGAGGGAGAAAGGATGTTCCCTCGTTGGGGTTTAAACAACAAAGTGTTTCCTTTGCAGCAGAGTTTTCTATAATCACACTTAAGTACAGGCTCATTGTGGTAAGAAAGAGAGGTCACTGATACATTTTTTTCTCACAGAAGGAAGTTTCTGAAATGCATCTCACGCAGTTAAAAATTACAGTCTTTTTTTCTCACACACACCCCACTCCCAAGAAATTAGATCTCACACACTGTTTCTCTTTGCTTTTTTTCCCATACTGAAAGTCATATTGTGTAGTCTGAAAACATCATTTCTTTCAGTGTTATAGGTAGTCATAGATCTATCTCCATATACTATTTTTCTTTTCTTTGTTCTCAGCTCCTTTATTCTACCATCCTTTTTTGGACTCTACATGATTGTTGGCCATCTTCTCTCTCTTTTTTTTTAATAATGATGCAGAATATCCACTGTAATCTATGGACATGGTCAAGAGGACACAGTAAGCTGTTAGGCAGTATGGTGATTTCATCTGGGTGATCCCTTTTTAAAGCTGGCATTCAGTTTATGGAATTCATTGCTACATAGATTCAGAAAGTTTGTTTGTTTATTTATTTTATTTATGTTGCACCCATATTTAGTATAATTCCAGATGGTATGTATGTGTGTGTGTATCCCTTCTTCTATTTTCCCTTCAACTAGAGCCCTATGAAGTGGGTTGGGCTGAGAGAGAGTGACTGGCCCAAAGTCATCCAGCCGGCTGTCATGCCTAAGGCAGGGCTAGAACTCAGGGTCTCCCACTTTTTAGTCCAGCAGCTTAACTGCTACACCAAACCAGCTTTTGAGAGCTCTCATATCTCACAGTCAAATTATGTACATCAAAATAACTCTTTAACAACTACACCAAAATAATTCAATAGCTCAATTTCTATGAAATAGGCATGGGCTTCACATCAGCCTTAGGTCTTAGCTCTTTTGGTAACCTTCTCCCGCTGGACTGTTGGAAACTTTACCACAATTGTGCAACATGGCTTCTTGCTTGCCATAGCCACCAACTCCAATCCTTAGGCCTTTGTTCTTCAGAACTTTCTTGTGCTTTCTGCTCTTTTTCCTTTCAGGTCAGGTCTTTCCCTAGCTTTCTCTAACTATGTTATTTCCCATTCAACATTTTAATAGTCAGACTGAAGACTCCTTTCCATTGTAAGTGTAACTGGTACAGACAGCTCTCTTATACCCAGTGCCCAATAGCAAAGCCATGTTTCTAATCTCCCTGGTTATAGTATAATATTGTACACTCATGAGATATAAGAAATAATAAATAGCATTACTATTGGTATAGCACTGTCACTAATCTTTCAGAAGAAGCTCTATCATGCAAAATACATAAATGGAGGTTATGTCAACATTTTTTTAAAAAATCCATGATTTTAATGCTTTTCACTGCAGCAAATTGCCTGGGGAGAACATAACACATAATGCTTCCTTTGTCTTTTAGCCTGACTGCTAACAACAACTTACTCCAAGGTAGATAGCAAAATGTGTAACAGAAAATAAAGCCTTAATATACTGGCAACACTGACAATACCAAGATCTTTGTGACAGGGAGCCTAAGAACCTTCCTCAACTGTCCTATTGATAGAGATTTTTTTTTAGAATCACCAGATGCCCAGTAGTTGTCGATCTGACTATGGCATTTACAAATCATTTCAAATATTTTAAATGGAAGAATTGGAGAATGTATGTTAAATATGTTTTCTAAAATTTCTTCTATAGATGAGAATAATATGTATGCATGCATGTATTTAGAAGCATACAACATGTTTCATTCAGTAGCTCAAGGCAACACACTTAGTACTCCCTCCCCCTATTTTTCCCCATAGCAACAACCCTGTGAAATAGGTTCGTACACTTTTCCATTAATCTCTGAAATGCATCAGAAGCATTTATGAACTCAAATGGGATCCTAACCCATTCTTGTAGTCTCCAAAATATAATAAACTGTGAGAGAATTAATTACAGTATTCACAAATCTGTGTCAATATTCCTGACAATGATACAAAACAAAGAATGGTGGATTTCCCACAAGTCCATTTAACACACCTTCAACACAAGAGAATGATTGATTATCCGATATAGCATTCTGGTTAAATCCACAATATAAAGCTGTAAATTACCACTCTGCTTCCCTACACAAAGCAGTGGTGATAAATAAAAGAAATGACACCTACTGATCATTTTGGTGTTCTGGACTAAGATTAAAGGACAGAAAGAAGTTAAAGGAAGTGCCTACCAAGAAGCTATTAAAAAAGTGTTAGGCCTACCATATCCAGGCTGCAAAAATCCAGACCATATCTGGATGGTAGCCAAAAGATACAGAAAACCCAGATTTTGGTGGCCCAGATATGGCAGTCCTAAACAGTCCATACATGACACCACCAGGACATAAACAAATAGCTTATCTGTCTTGGGAGTCAGGAATTAATGGATCCAGCAGATCCTCATCAGATGAAAATGACTTGTGTTGGCCATAGGTTTAATAAATAGCCTGAAAATGAGGTAGAACTCCCAGTTCCCAAATTACTAGGTCTGGAGACACTTGGTAGCCATGGGTGATAAGAGTTGGACCAGGAAGTGGTTATGAGAGGTGATCTGATTGAAGAATCAAGTTCGCGTATTCATATTCAACTTCAAATGGTGGCTGGACATACCCGGAGTCACCTTTAAGGTATTACAACATGGAAGCCCAAACTTCTTCCGAACAAAAAAAAGACAGGCTGAATGTCTTACCAGCTACTGGAACAATGTAGAAAGAGAAGAGAAGGAAAAAAAACATCCCTGTGGCACATTCATGGTGAGGGGAAAGGATAAGAGCCATGAAGAAACAACTATGGCCACCAAAGAACAGCAAGAAGGAAAAAGGAAAAAGGAAAAAAGACAAAAGACAAAAAACAGAACCAGAAATTCCCAGAGATGCCAAGCAAAGCAGGACAATTTGGTAATCAAGGGTATAAATACTACAGAAAGATACAGCAGCAGCCCCAAAAAGTGAGACCAGACTCTGGTCAATGCATTTGATCCAATACTTTCTCTGCATGTTCTGAAATAATTACAACTGGATCCACCTTAGCGTTATTTAAAGCTACAAGGTTGGCTAATAATCCCAAATTGTCAGCTAATCCTATACAACTTCTTCAACCTCCTGATAAAATGGAGGCTCTGCACATGGCCATGCGTGTCTTAGTCACTTCCTGTCCAATTGGATTACTGCAACGCACTCCCCATGGAGCTGCTCTGAAAAGTATTGGGAAGCTTCAATCTGTCTCGAATGCAGTGGCGTGTGCGGCACTGAGCGTGCGTGGATTTGCCATTCAACACTATTGTTGCGTGAGCTGCACTAGCACCCAGGAGGCTTCAAGTAAGCTTCAGTTCAAGGTGCTGATTATCACTATAAAACTCCACATGGCACAGGGCCAGGTTACTTGCGGGATTGCCTTTCTCCAGTATTTTCGGCCCAACCTTTCTGTCATGCCCTTGAAATCCAGATGGCCCTAACCCTGCTGGCCTTCTGGAAGATCTGGCTTTTCCCTCAGGCACTAGGGCCAGGTTAGTAGAGCCTAATATGCATGCTTTGGAGGACATGAGTCATTTGTGAAATGCCTCAGCTGTTGTCTTTTATTACAATTGCTTCTAATAGTATTTTTCTATTGTTTTTCTATTGGTTTTTGTATTGTTGTTAGCTGGCCAGTTATTCGCTTAAATTGAAAGGCCATAAAAAAATCCTAAACAAACAAACAAGAGGCCTTGGGATTGTTGCTTTTATACAAAATTGGGATGATTGTGTTTGTCATGCATATTCAGTTCCTCAACATAGTTGTTACTCTCTTGTTTTAGCATAAAATAGGCTAACGAAAATGTCACTATCTGTTGTTGGCATAGCATGTTCTAAGTCCACTTAGAATTAATATCCAATTAAAGTAATTTAAATTATTTCCCCCAGCTCTGGTATGGCAGCCCACAATTTCCATTGGAAAGGCTACTGACAAATGCCTATCAAGGACTGAAGGAAATGCACCGATTGATTTCCTCATGACATACAACTACAGTAATAATATCTATAACATTATGCCTAATAATAGCTATATTATTCACTTATGAATAATGACTGACCCATGAATAGTGATTGAGTATTGATCCTTTGTCCTGAGAGAACCTGGACTTCAGTCCACCATAAATAGGAATAGTAGTACAGCTAGCAGCTTTAAGCAGTGAAGTAACTTATTTATTTCAGTACATTTTCCTTAGGAATATTTCAGGAAGGGTAATAATAATTACCAATTCCTAAATTCCTGGGTAATAATAATTACCAATTACAAGTGGTACCTCAGTTCACGAACTTAATTCGTTCCACGATTCTGGTCGCGAACCGAATCAAATTTTCCCATAAGGTTCAATGTAAATAAGGTTAATCTGTTCTGAACCATATGTATTTTTTTTTAACCACAAAAATATGAAACAAAGTACAGTACAGTACAGTATGAAGAGAGAGAACACTAACCTTGCTTGAGGCGACACCAAAAAGCTTCACAGCAAGTGTCTGTCTGTGACCACGATCTCGCCTAGAGGAAGCCACAACCACGTGTCAGAGCAGGGAAGATGGCCGCGGGTCGTGTTCGTCACCCGATGCAGAGTTCGCGAACAGAAGCAAAATTTTGCAAACGCTGCTGTTCGCAAATCGAATTGTTCAAGAACAGAAGCATTCATGAACCGAGGTATTACTGTAACTGATTTGGTAATTTGCACAGCTGTAGCCCAGTATCCCTTAAAGTCTTCATATCTACATCATTTTTTAAAAAAAGTATTAAACTATGCACCCCACTTTTATCAGTTTCCTTTACATGTTACTCATATGTCAATGAACAATGGAATTATCACATCATGTGGCCCAGAGATATAAGTAATTCCATGTCCCCTTTTTATGACCTTCAGATTCCCCACTAACTATGATTGGTGAAAACTGACAGCACAGTACTGTATAGTATTTGAGGTGGGAAATGCAAAAAAAAAAGTAATATAAACTGTAAAATAATCTTACTGCAGTTTTAAAAACAAAGAAATCAGCTATATGCCTTTGTACTTAGACACCGACCCAGTCTGCAGACAATCAGTTCCCCAGAAAAATGATAAGTGCAATTCAGCCACCAAAAGATGGTTTTTCGTTTCATACATTAACAAGCACCATTTTCCTGATAAATTACTATTTAGTCTACCACTATTTTGATTAATAGATGCTCTGCCCTTCCCCTATTTCTGAATCTCTTCAGAGTGTGTGGTTGTGTCCACAGCTGTTAAACTCCTCCAGCAAGAGAGACATCTGGTCTGATGATGCTCCCCATTCCCATACTGGTAAAAAGAGTTGTGATTGCAAACATCTAGCTTCATTGTTGTTCCTGCCCCCGCCCCAACACCCTTTTGTAATTTTTTTTTTTTTTTGGACAATGTTGGTTTCATCTCTGTCTCCTCAAATGCACTCCTTTGAGAGTATCCTGGACAGCAAACAAATTTGCCTGAAAATCAGTCATTTCTGCAAAGTTTATCTTGGTTTTTCCAGTGTCTTCTATTAGACTAGCTTGCACTGTTTCTTCTTCATGTTGCTCACTACTTCAGGAATTCTCACGGCATCACGTAATACGTACAGCTAGTCAATATTCCCTTATATTTTCGTGCTTATTTTTTGCTGTTTTTTTCCTTTCCCAGTTCGTAATAGTAGTGAGGGCTTCATCTTTGAGTTAATCACCTTTCAAGCAAAGCTATCCAATGTATGAATAAAGTCATCATGCATTTCCATGGAAACAGAATAAAGAAATAAAAATGTAGAATCTCTCTTCAGTCAAGCTCAGTTCCTGTTGACTACATGGAGAGGTCCATGTTGCATTCGTAGCAACATTATGAAAGGAACTTGCTACGGCTTTCTTCTGGAATGCTTAATGATCCCACTGTCTATCCTTCAGCCTTGGGATTTCCAGGTTTTAACCACGTCTGATACTACCTTTCTTTCTCAAGATCAGCCAAAGTTATGTCGATGCTGCTATGTGCTCTGATGCTAGACAGGGTTCATAATTGAAAGAGGAATTTTCCTCCTGCAAAACAAGCAGGGTCTCTCAAGTCTACATTCATCAACAAGAAATCTTGAGGGTTTCTTTGAGTTCCCTAGAACTCAACAAACAGGATGGTATGCCACTCTATGGCATTCTTCTTTTCATCATAAGTTCATAGAATCCTTCTTTATTTAGGCAGGCCCACTGTGCAATTTCACACAATGTACATTTTCAGACCAGTTTGCGGGGAATTGCTTCAACTGCCAGATTCATTGCCACCATCTAATTTATAAGACCAAAAAATTTTATTCCCTCAGTTTTACTCAGGGGCCCAAGATAATCTTAGGTTTCTTCCTAACAGATATCACCAGGAAAGCCTTAGCTTTTGTTAGTTGCCACAGCTTCCAACAACACTCAAATTCCCCACTGTGATGCTGTGGACTTACACATACAGTATGTCTCTCAGTAGCTGCCCAATTCCTCGCTCTATTATCATCATCATCATCATCATCATTATTAATATTTCCTAAATATTATTTTCTCACTTGTTGCTACTGTGACCAAACTGCAACATTAGGAATAGGCAGTACCACTCTGGGTACATTCTAGGTTGCTTTTCCTGCTCTTCCTTATGGTAGCAGAATTAACTATGGTCTTAGCTACTACCAAGACTTTACATAATCAATTTGTAATATGTAGGTACCCTTTGCACATCCAAATTCAATGCCCAGATTAAACTGAACTTCTCATGGGCATAATGCATTCTATGACATGGCCAGGACATATATGGAATTTGTTTGTTTGTTTGTTTGTTTATAGCCACCCATCTCACACAAGTGACTCTAGGTAGCTTGCAAGATTGAAACAAACAACGCCCCCCCCCCCCCCAAGCATAACCCCAGTGCCCAAGGATAAACTGTTAACTGTTATCCATCAATAGTAGCAGAGTTCATCTACCCCCAACTCAAATGCCGGGGAAAACAGCCAGGTCTTCAATGCCTTACAAAATGCTAACAGGATTGGGGTCACCTGAATTTTCAGGTGAGATGCTGTTCCACAGGGCAGGTGCTGCCACTGAGAAGGCACAACTCGGGTCCAGCAAGATGACATTGTTTCATAGAAGGGACCTGGAGCATGCCCTCTCTACTAGAACTGGTGGAATGAGTAGCAACAATAGGAGAAAGGCAGTCCTGCAAGTAGCCTGGCTGTAAGCTGTAGGTGATAACCAGCACCTTGAATTGCAGCCAGAAGCTCATTCACCATGAGCAAGGCCTCCCAGTCCAGGAATAGATGCAATTGGTACACAAGACAAACCTGCACAAAAGCTCCCCTGGCCATGGCTCTTTGAGCAGAAGACAAAAGTCCAGGAGGACCCATAAATTCCTCTGATTGAGGAAGTGCACCCCTCATGCAGAGTTAAAGATGGAAAATCCATTGAACTAGGGGGCCTTAAAAACCACCATCTTGCCAGGGTTGAGCCAAAGCCTGTTCTCCCCCATCCAGAACTTCACAGCCTGAGGCACTGGGAAAGGACCTTGACAGCATTGTTTGGTTGGCCTAGGGAGGAGATGCACAACTGGGTATCATCAGCATACTGATGATGCCACACCCCATGCTGATAACGACCTCACTCAACAGCTTCATGTAGATGTTATATAGGAGTGGGGAAAGGGTAGAGCCCTGAGGCACCATGCTTGACCTCTCCCCTTCTACCCACACTGACTGGAACAAGCCTGGAAAAAGGAGTAGAACCACCGTAACATGGTGCCTTTTACTCCCAATTCCCTGAGCTGGTCCAGAAGAATACCATAATCAATGGTACTGAAAACCATTGAAAGATCAAAGAGGGCCAGGATGGATGCATCTGAATCCCAACTGAATATAGATAAATTTGCTTCTCCCAGGTCCCTCTGTAGCTGTAAGCTAACTGCCTTCTTAACAACCTTCCCTAAAAAGGTAAGGTTGAAGACTGGATGGAAATTGTCCAGATCTGTTGGGTCCAGTGATGGTCTCTTGAGGACGGGGCAGGCAATCATCTCTTTCAAATCAGATGAAACCACCCCTTCCTGGTTGATTTACTGATTAATTGCCATCAAGTTAGTGTCAACTCTTAGCAACCACCTAATTTTTTCTTCAGGGGGATCTGTCTCCAACTAAGTTATTCAGGTCTTCCAACATAATTGAGTCCATCCACCTTGCTGCTGGTCATCCTCTTCTCTTTCCTTCCACTTTTCCCAACATTATAGACTTCTCCAGAGAGCTAGCTCTTCACATTATGTGTCCCAACATACACATTTGATAACCAGGTCATTTCTGCTTCAAGTGGGAATTCTAGGTTGATTTGTTCGATGATTAATTTCTTTGTTTTCTTGGTTATCCATGGTTTCTTAGGAGTGTTCTCCAACAATCAAATGCAAAAGCATCAATACCCTTTTTGTCCTGCTTCTTCAAAGTTCAACTTTCACTTCCACAGAAAAACTATTTCCTGCACAATTCTGACCCTTGTAGGTATAGACACATCTGAGCATCTGAACATCTTTTCCAAGGTTTCGTGGCTACTCTACCAAGTGAAGTCTAGTGCTAGTCTGCAGTGTATTTCTTGACTGCTGGTATTTTAATGGTTAATAATTGATTCTAAAAGGCAGAAGCTATCCACCACTTCAATATCTTCACTGTCAATTTTAAGGCTGACTCTTGTACCTGTTGTCATTAGTTTGGTCTTCTTTATATTTAATATTAGTCCCATTTTTTTCATTGTCTTCCTTGACTTTCATTACTAGAGCTTGGAGATCATTTATATTTTCAGCTGTCAGTAGTGGCTAGCATATCTTTTTCCATGTAGAGCTCTAATTTGTATGGGATGCATTATTTTGCTAGCATGTGAAATTAAGGATATTGTATGATAGCTCATACACATTGTTAAGTCTCCTCTCTTTAGTACCGGTATATAGATTGACCTCTTCTAATCTGTTGGCCACTATGTCATTCTCCAGGTGTGGCTTGGTTAGAACTTCTTCTGTTGCTTGCCATATTTCTGTAGATATTCCATTAATTCCTGTAGCCTTCCAACTTGGTAATGATTGGAGTGCTGATCTAACTTTATCTTTTAACCCTAGAGATTCTTGGAGTCCTTTAGCATCCCAATTCGAGATTGGAACCTCCTTATTTTGGAGAACTTTTGGAAGATCTTCCCTGTTTTTCCATGTTTGTTTACATCTTTGATATACATCTTAGATATTATTGTAATGTGTTTGTGTGTGTGCCTTCGAGTCAGTCTTGACTCCTAGTAGTTGCCTTCTTTTCTCTTCTAACAATTCTCTGAAATTCTTTGTTAAGTTCTTTCCTGAGGTCTTTGTCTTTTTTGGCTTTGGCTTCTCTTCTTGGCAATTTCCACCATTTGTTTTCTTCTGTTTCTTCGTCTCTAGCAATCTCCTTTCACACTTATCATTAGTCCATTCCACAGTTTCTCTGGTTCACAATCAACAATGTCCCAGACTTCAAAGCAATTCTTGATGTTCTCCATGAAGATGGTGGGTTTATGCTTCAGATCATATTGTGGGAACTGGTTAGCTTACTTTTGCTTTAACTTAATTTGGAACTTGCACATAAGCAATTTGTGATTTGTTGCATATTCAGCTACTGGCCACATCTTTGCTGTTATAACTGTTCCATCTCCTTCTACCAACAATATTGTCTATTTGAGTTCTGTGTAATGTACCTGGTGATGTCCATGTATATAGGCATTGGTCTGGTTGTTTGAAGACTGTGTTAGCAATAGAAAAATTGTTGGATTGGCAGAAACAAATAAGTCATTCTCTGCTTCATTTTACTCTCCTATGCTATACAATCCAACTATATTTTGCTCCTTAATATTTCCAACTTTGGCATTCCAGTCTGCATGCACAAGCAGCAGATCTTGCTTGCATGTTCTGTCAATTTCAAATTGAACTTGATCATAAAACTTGTCAACTTGCTCTTTTTCTAGGTCGGTAGTTACAGCATAAATCTGGATAATCATCATATTATAGGGTTATCCACAAAGTCTATTTGATATTATACCCTGCATAACTATTATACCCTTCATACCTATGAAACAAGGTTCCTTGTTTTTCATGCCCTGAGTAGGAAACAATGTGATCTTCTGACTGAAAGTGTTCAATTCCAGTCCATCTCAATTCTCTGATGTCTAAAATGTCAATGTGTAATTGATTCATTTCATCTTTCACTATGCTGACCTTTCCAATATTTATGCTTCTTGCATTCCATGTTCCCCCTGTAATTCTCTCTCTACAGTTTCGGGTTTTCTTTTCCTGCAGCATGGCAACATCAGCAACTAGACATCCCAAAGGCTTTAATCTAGCCATGTTATAAACATCATTAGCACTCCAAAAGTTCCTCACCACTTCCTCAGTAGCATGCCAAGTGCCATCTGATCTGAGGGGCCCATCATCCAGCACTATGTCATCAGTCATTTTATATTTTCTATCCATGTGGGTTTCTCTGTAAAATACAGGAGTGGTTTACCATTGCCTTCTCCCACACAGTGTAAAATAATGCCTATGCCATTGTCATGAAAGTGATCTTCCACCTCCAACATCTTCCTATAATCACTGCTGCCCAGTATGTAGGTGCCTGCTTGCTTTAGCTGGACAGCTGGGATGACCTTCATGCCTTGGGTGACCCTGATGGGATAATATACTCTTGAGGTAAACTCCCAGCGTTCTCCACTCATCCCTCCCAGGAACACCCCACCATCACTACGATGAGGCAGCACAGCAAGACTTGAGGGACACGTATATAGATACAGGCTGTTAAAAGCTATTTGATTTTAAAGTTGCCAATGAAACTATGCTCACCTCATTCCTGTACTTCAGATAAGATTAGCTGTTTCTCCAAGGCAGTTACATTTCTACTTGCTATTTGACTTTTATCATTTTTATTGAAAATAGCTGTCTGGGGGGTGGGGAGAGTGTAATGCATTTCGTCATAGAGGAAGGAATGCCTACATGATCACCCATTAAGAATTTCTACTCCACGCTTTTGAAATCACGTTGCCCAGTTGAAATCTCAAATGATGTCTTTGTGCAGCTCTCCACCTGCATTATTAGATATATATGATAATATTGACTCACTTTACTAGGCTGCCATAATGATTATAGAGATAAATTGTACATAAAGTGCTTTGAAGTTTGTAAAAAGCAATATAAACACAAAGTATTTTTATGGCTAATACTAATACCTGCATTTGTTATCAGGATTTACATCATCCATAAAAAGCATTGTTTTACTCCAGTTTTTAAATTTTTCCCTAATATTTTTGCACATTCTGATAAATGCTTCTTCCAGCCAGAGTAAGAAGAAGCACAACTGAAAGAAAATGAAGTTTTTCTTTAAAATAAAAATCTCTAAATCATTTTGCCAGTGACACACAAATATTTATGATCAGAATACTTGCATCTGAACCAAGGCCTTCAGCAAGCACTCTGGGCAATACTTACCAAGTCTGTGTATTATATGAGTGTTTCTGAAAGATAATCTGAAGTGGGTTAGAATTATAAACAGTGGTTTCAACCTCCAATCAAGTATTCTGTGTCATGCTCTCCTTTTTAAGATTAAACTGGTTGATTTCAAACACTATTTGCGACTTTCTGACCTTCTCTTCCCCAGTCTTTCTATCCACCCTTCTCTCTATCTGAGTCTATATGTGTTTGTCCTCCTGTCCTCCATAGCCCCATTTTATGTCTACCCAGTGCCTGCCTTCCTCTTTCTGTATCTTTCTTTTCTATTTCTGGATGTGCATATCTGTCTCCTATTTAATAGGTGTTCATCTTTGCTCACCTGCCTGTATGTCTTTTCCTAGTGACCTGTGTGTCTATGTGTGTGCTCTGACCTTATGTCTGTTTTCTTTCTGAAAATAGAGACAAACCATATAGAGTAGATTTTGTGAACTTTTTGTGATTAGCCATATCACCCAGGACAGTCAATATGTATTTAGCCATGTCCCCACAAAAGGATTTGCACCTGCAACACTTTTTTAAAATGCCAGTTAAGTCCATGGTCCCCAGAGATTGGGAGCTTGTCCCTTAATGTAAAATTACTCCAATGATGACAGGCTAACCAAGGATACAGCGGAACCAAGCCTTGATGAAACTGGAACAGGCCTGGGCCAGAACCATTGTGGGAGGCAGTTAATTAAAAGAGACAATTTGATCACAGATCAAGATATTCAAGTGTGGATTTTGTGGGCATGGGATTATACCTGGTGCTACCCCTTTTATCCCCTCGAAAAACAACGATCATAGTTTTCTTGTGAAATAAGACAAAATTAACATTCACTCACATGAAGTATTTTTCAGAACAGCAGTTACAGTAGCAACTATTAAACAGCAAATTTAAAGTATTAAGTGAATTACAAAATTAGGCCATAATTAGTCTCTGAGCTGAATAGCTCAGGCATGCGCTTCCACCTTGAGAACATGGTGGAGGAGGAAGCGGAAGTGACCTCACAGAGTCTCTGCCTCCTTCCATGTGTCTATCTAGGAGTACAGGAGCTGTGAGTTTTTGACCGCATTATCCTATAGATTTCAGTAAACAATCTATCTCGGGGCAGAGAGCTGGTGTGAAAACCATACATTTGGCCCATTTGGCCATTCAGCCCTGGTCTGAATTCTAGCAATTTCTCAGGCAAGAAATCTTCCTCATACTATTTGCTATCAGATCCTTGTAACTGGATGGATCCTTGGACCACCTGCAGATGTAGCCCTCCTCTTCTGCAAAGTGAAATTCTGCCTGTCAACTTTTCAAAATTGTCTGAGAATATCAACAGCATAATAGTCATTATGTACTCAGATAATCATTATGTATTCTCACTGAACATAATTGTACCTCATCAAAAGCTGCTGAGAAAGCCTAGTAATATAAGGAGTTGTTATCATCATCATCACCACCACCACCACCATCTGGCAGCAAGCAAGCATTAATTTCTAAGCACTACTTAATTTTTGAAAAATAAGTTGAATTGTGCAGCAAGGAAGGAAGACTGTTTACACACTAAGCATTAGTGTGGAATTGCCACACCTCATTTTCCAGTCAGGTCCCCATGATGGCATCATCCATGATTTTTCAAGTCTTTTCTTCAATATTTTCCATTATTCTTTCAGTCTGTACAGGCCTCGGCTTATTTAATATTTCTGTCTTATCTTTTACTATTATAGTCCAAAACGTGTGGAGGAAACCAGGTTGCCTAGTATATGTTAACAGCTCAGTCCTGCACTTGTTTACATGTGAATGTGAACAAAGCTTTCCCTACATTTTCAGCAACAAATAGTTTTATAAAGGCTTAATGGATGGATGAAAAAAACTAATATTTGCTCATTTTGAAGAGTTTATGCAATCTATTTGAGATATGTACCAGCTGACTAGTTCTGATTAGTTCTTTTGTTGTTATCTTTTTCTCTAGACTCCAAGTTTTCCTTTCTCAAGTTTTAGCTCTAATGTTGGTATAAGGGATGAGACAAGAATTCTGCCAGTACAACCCAATGGAATTCTTGTCTGAGGGTTTTGTGAGGGTCGGGAAGAGAGTTCCACGCTGCCCTATGACCAATCCCTTCTTTTATTCATTCCAGCAGCCCTGAAGAGGATCCTAGATACAACCAAAAACTCATAAAATCAAATGCATGCAGCCTATTCTCAAATTCCATCAGACCTGAACCTTATTTTTTGACTTGAGGGGCTTAAGAAAAATCAACATGGATGTTAGATTTGTTTTAATGGCCAAGAAAGCTGCCTTTATATTATTAAACAGGAATCTCTCAAGTACTAATTATGTAAAATGAAACAAGCAAAATATTCTATAGCCATCGTGGATGACCTCTTTTTCATATTCTAATTTTGTTGAGGGCAAGAATGCTATCATTTTTGTTTTTTATTTTGTTCATTTTTTTTTCTATTGCAGTTCCTTACATGTTCTTTCTCTCTCACACACACATCATTCAAGTATTGTAAGGAGAAAAAAGGGACCACCCAAGTGACTGAGCTGAGAAAAATGGAATGGCTTGAAAATTATTCTCTTTTTAGTGGTTTCCAGTGAGAATTGCACAGTATTGTCTTATATAAAATGAGTTTCTAATGAGGAAATCTTGTAGCAGATACACCATTTGCTAATAATAGCTAAGCAGACAGCATAAAGTCACACTTTATGGAGCTTTTCCAAAAGGGAAGGTGGGCTTAACTCAGCCCACAATATAAAATACAGATGCTCACTTGAGAGATACTAAATATACCATATTACATGCATATTCAGCTTCCAATGTTTTATTTCTGAACCATGACAAGGGGCAAAGGACCAAATTTAATCAGCCATTATCTAATAACTCAGAAAGGTATCAGTAAGATACATTATTTAGCATGATGGTATTGTATGGAGAATTAGCTTTATAACGGGAATTTCCCAATTGTTAAAATCCTTTTATTATTAAAAGAGTCAGGCTCCTGGAATGAACAACTCAGGTGATTTATCCAGACAAAATCCTGTTAAATCCAATGGAGTTGTGGGTAATTCATGTGATTAAAATTCTAACTTAGTCCAAAGGCTGTTAATTGTATGGGGACCCATGCAGTTTAATATTCCAGTCAGTCCCCTTCAGGGTTTTAAACATACTGACTGTTTATTTGAGGTTGTATTCAAATATTATTGTAGCAATCTGCACTCCACATATTCTCATAGAATTCAAATATTTTTGGTGAAATAGGAAAAATCCGTTGTCAGATGTGACTAGATTGATCTTCCCAATTATTATTAAAGACCATATTGAAATAGTAGTACAATGGCAACTGCAATTAGTATAAATTGTATGACTTAAGGCTCTGACAATATCAGGTTTGCCTTGGTTCGTGATTCTGACATCCCACTCGCCTTTCCCTCATCAAACTTTGCTTTTGCCCCTGGGTAGATGAGCAGTTGGGCATCTTTTGTCTTTAATTCAACAAATCAAAAGCACCAGGGCCATTTGTGTTTGTCCTCTTCCCCAGTAGCTCATTGGATACCTTCCAATCTAAGGGTCTTGTCCTCCTGTATTGTGTTAACATTATCTTGGTTGTGGATGTCCATTTGGTTTTCTTGGCAGAATGTTGGAGTGGGTTGCCAGTTCATTCTCTAGTGGATCATAGTTAGTCTGATCCATGGTCTGTGACTTGTCCATCATGGGAGACCCTTCTAGGAGTGTGCACCTTACTGTATAGTTCATTGCACCTGATTTGGGAGCTATAGACCTAGTAAGACACTGTAATTCTCTGTACTCATTTAAAGCAGTTTTCCCCAACCTGGGGATATATACTGAATTTTAATTTGCATAATTCCCTGCCACCTTGGCTAAGCAATGTGATATAGAAATTATACAAGTTAAATGATTGCAGAAGGTAAAGTTGTAGCTATGTGTTATCCAAATGGCTTTATCATAGAAGCTAACGTAACATTGAAAGAATTTTTACATCTCATTTTTAAGTACATAAAAGGGAAGAGAGGTATTTATTACTTTTATAGATTTTTCATTTCTATTAGCTTTAATGCAGATTGACTACAACCAATATAAATAAAAATCTGTTTAGGTTTATTTAGTTATTGTACCATCTTTGGCAAATAGCATTCAGCTTGGATGGTACCTCCATGGGAAAAAATGTACGCACAGGGCAATGAAATAAGATTATATTCCAGCACACTTCCTATTCACTATATATGTTAATATAATACTTCACAACATGGAACTTTCCTCATTCTTTCCATTTTGTGAACTGTACAGTTGTGGTTCTACCAATGACACGGCATGGCATAATGACAAGGTTTGATAACCCCAAATAGAGTAGGAGAGCATCCTGAACATGTTAACTAGTTAAGCACTTTTGCAGAAAAGAAAAACTATTTCTCAACTATTCCAAAACCAAAAGAATGTTATTCTGGAAAACAACCCAGACTTTTAGATGGCTACTAGATATTCAGTCTCAGGAACAATTTTATTTCTTTAGATATGTGGGGTTCAGAGTTGATGTCATTTTTTCTTGGAAAAATCTACTAGCTCTAATCTTTTTTTTTTTAATCAGAAAGATGGTCAGTCCTTTCAGGGAAGGCTATTTCTTAGATGTGGTATGGGGCAGACATTTGGGATGATCGGTCTTCCAAAGCTATAATTGCCAGACTTTAATACATGTTAACTATGGGATTGCATTGTTAACTATGGGATTGCATTGTTTGTCCAATCTGTAGCAAAACTTCAAAATCAATTTTTTAATCATTTTAAAGAGTTATAGGTGTTATATTTTTATTTACTGTTTATTTCATTTATCTGGATTTTAAATACTATGTAACAAGTGAATGTGTTTGCTTCAGAGAAGGGTTTCCACAGAATAGCTGTGGCTGGGCCTTTCCGTAATTTGAATTGATTGCTTGGAAGAGGATGTTGTAAACAGTAACACAATACACTTTTACTGCCAGTTAACAGGAAAACATGTTTGCTCCCTGTTCTCCCTATACTTGGAAGACAGTAGCGTTAAGTTTACAGTCCATTACAGTGATAAATCTCCTGATAGCAAAAGAGCCCAGGGTCTGCTTTCAGCAGAAACAGTGGGTTTATTAGAAACTGAATGATTTTCCACTTTGTTCCTTTCCATCCACTTCTAACTTCACTACAGCAAGATAAAAATATGTCAGCAATAAGGGCAGTTGTGTTATCTTAACACAAGGCTGACTGTACGGTATATTCAGTACTAAACCTCCTCAAACAGAATAATCTGTTGGGCAATTGGGATATGCACAGGAGAAACAGTCCTTGGAAATCTGCTTTGACTACTTAGCCTCAGAGCTCAGACCACAATGTGCAAAAGATCATTAGGACCAGCTGTGCTGAATAGGGCCAAGGCTCATCAGATTCCAGCATTTTGTTCCTTATGGTAGCCTACCAGATGTCTCTGAGGTGCTCACTAATGGGAGGTGGTGATCTAGCTGACTCCTGCCATTGTACCCCTGCAACTAGTATTTGGAGGCATGCAGTCCCTGACCTGGAGTGAACATTGAACCTTTGAGACTTTGGCAGACCTGTCTTCCATGAATTTATATAATTTATTTTAAAACCATTCAGATTAGTGGCCATCCGCACATCCTGAGGTAATGAATTCCACAGGTTAATTATGTACAGCATGAAGAAGAACTTCCTTTTGTTTCTTCTAAACCTCGTTCCAATAAACCTCACTGCTGGCTCCTGGTCCTTGTGTTTTGAGAGAGAGAAAAACTTCTGTGTCCAGTTTATCCATGCCATGCATGATTTTGATCATGTCCCCCTCAGAGAGTTTTTTCCCCCTAAGCATGGCAGAAATTGGGTAAATAAGGGCACTTGGGAAACAGCAAAATACCTACAAAATCTAACTTTCCCCAAGCTGAGGACAGCGTTTTTCAAAGCCAGGCTTAACATCTTACCATCTGCACTGCTGCAAGGCAGATCCTTCAAAACCCCATTAACCAAGCATACCTGCCCATGTGGTGACAAGGAGATTGAAACCATTTCACATGTATTATCACACTCTAAATTCTACAGGGGTATTAGGTCTGTTTATATTCTGCCCCTAACATGTAAATTCCCAGGAAGGCCAGACAATTTCTATGTGAACTATCTTCTAGAAGATTTGAAACCCTTTATCACTTGTGGAGTAGCCAAATTCTGTGTTGCTGTGATGAAAATAAGGTATAACTGGTCACAGGAATAATCACTTCTGCTTCATTGCTTCAGCTTTATTACATGTTAGCTATCTTGTTTTAGGTTATATGTATTTTTACTTCATAGATTGAAATATTTTATATTTATACTTGCACAGGTAATTAACATACCATCATAGTAGCTTATGTTACATTTTTATTATAGAGACTCCTTATTATGCTAGTATTTTATCTCATCCATTTGATTTTACTTTGTGTGGTATACTTTCAAATCTTGCTGGTCACTGACCGAATAAACATCATTTCAATAAATGTACGTACTTGTTTTTCTTATAAGGGAGGTGTTCAAGCCCCTTGATCGTTTTGCTCACCCTCTTCAACACTTTGTTCAGCTCTATTACAACTTTTCTCAAATGGAACAAGGAGAACCATACCCAACATTCCAGATGTCGATGTATAGATTTGTATAAGAATATTACAAGGTGGGTAAGGGGACATGGTGGCGCAGCGGCTTAATGACACTGAAAGTTGCAGGCCAGAAATGGCTGACGCTTCGGCAGTTCAAGTCCAGCCTTTGTGTTAACAGGGTGAGCTCCTGTTTCCTCCCCAGCTCCTGTCAACCCAACAGGTCGAAAACTCACGTGAGTAGATAAATGGGGACTCTCACTCCGGTGGGAGGAAAAATGCTGGCAGCGCCTTGCACAGAGAGACGGGACCAGTTGCCGGTAAGCGCGAAACCGCACTCGCCCGAAAAGGGCGCGAAGCAACGGAAATCCCGCCTCCTGCACTCGCCAGCTGGGCTATGCTCTAGGAAGGAGGCTCTGGCAAACCACTTCCGAAAAACAATTGCCTTGAAAACTGCAAGGATTCGTCCAGGCAGTCACTGCACGGTCAGTAATGACTGAGCGCAGACAAAAAAAAAAAAAAAATTACAAGGTGGGTAGTTTTACTTTTACTCCCTCTCCTTATGATCCCTCACACAGAATTTGTTTTTTTCACATTGAGTTGATGCTTTCATTGAGCTAGTCAGCTTACGATCCCAAGAACTCAAGATCTTTTTCCTGGTTAATTACAGACTGCTCAGCCTCCGTCAGTATACATGTGATTTTTGGGCGGGGGGGGAGGGTGACTAACATGTCAACTAACCTGCATTTCCTACATGGATGCCCATTTTTCACAGTGTATTTGATACTCAGAGCAGATCATTTTTTAACATCCCCCTCCTCCATTGTGGCTGCACCACATCAACCACCAAACAATTGATCGGCCTGATCCAATGACCACCACCAACCCTCTGGATAGCCTCCTCATTGTCCCCAAGTTGTCAGACAATGCATTCCCTTATTGCCTGCATCCAGGGCAGATTGCCCCCTCTGCCCTGCCCTACCTTGGTAAGATCCTTCTTCAGCTCTTAATTATCACTTTTGGCTTTCATCACCTTGAATATTTGGATGTTGTGGACAAACCTGGCTGGCTCACTGCTTATCCCTTAATCAAGATTATTTATGGACAAGCTGGAAAGCACTGACCATGACACATTTCCTTGCAAGACTCTACTTCTTACTTCTCTCCATTGAGAAAATTGTCCATTTATTCCTCCTCTTTGCTTTCTGTTTTTTAACCAGTTAGTAACTCATAAAAGGACAGATGCAACATGAGAGAAAAGCAAGAGCGCACATGAAAGCACAGGCCCTTTTTTCTCATGGCTGCTAGCTTCGCTGAAAAGCCTTTGATGAAGAACTTTGTCAAAGGCATTCTGAAATTCTAAAAGCCGCTCTGAGCTCTACTTTGCTAAAAATTTGAGGCAACACCTTATTTCAATCTGCCACAGCTTCAGAGATCTTTCTACAGAGTATAATGGGAAAATTAATATACAGATAGCACCTTTACAGATTGCACTGTTGGATGAAACTTGCACAGCTATTGGCCAATTCAGAGAGGACAAAGCTTAGCAGACCTTTAATAAGTTCTGGGGAAGCGGGAGGAGAAATGACTTGCCATCTTGATAATTGTTTGAGGAAGAATGGATCTTGCCATTTCTGCCGACCCCCTCCTAGAAACTCTCAGGAATAGACCACGAGAGAAGAGCTGGAGCACACACTCAACCACATACAAAGAAACAACCCATTATTCATAACACAGAAGAAAAGCCATATGACTCTTACAGAGGATAGAAAGAATTCCTGAAATCATACTCTGCATGCTTTCTTTAACCTTTTAAAATATCACTTAGGCGCCAAGTAAAAACTGATAGATCTCAGTGTTATTTCACCATTATTATTATTATTATTATTATTTTTGTGGTAGTGGTGGGAATGCTACAAATTTTACTTGAATGGCTCAATCTCACTATCATCAAATTCATGAGTTAGAAGGAACTTTACAGGTTTTCTAATCCAATTCCCTGCTAAAGGGGCATTTAGCACATCTAACTGGAGTAGCCTATGCTGCCATCATTCTCCAGGGAACAATAGATATGTGCACAGAAGCCCTGTTTCTGCATATGACCGCTGTATAGACTGGGATGTTTTAAGTTACTGCCTTTTCATTTGTTATTATATGTTGATTTTGATTCTATAGAACTTTCAGTATGCCTGGTAATAACTTTCTAATCAAGATCAATTCTAGCCACCAAAGCACCCCTTTGCTTTTGATGTGGTAAATGTTTCACCTGAAACAGCTCGCCCATATCTCTTTTTAATAAGGAGTCAGGCTTCCGTGCATTAGTCAAGATGAGTCATGAGGGCATCTATGTAAGACAAAGGCCAACATCTAAAACAAATCTTGCTGATATAAGCTGATGTAGCTAGAAGCAAAGTTCAACTTTCCACTTTGCTTTGAAGTTCTCTTATGCACTTGACTTTACAGAAATTGAGTTCTATTTTGGTTTAGCCAGATAGCCTGCAGCTTCAAAATACACAATCTACGGAGTTGATCAAGGAGGGGTTGCGTAAATGGGGTCTTTTGGTCTCTTTTCTTAGAAGCTTCCCAGACAGTATCCTCATAAAATTCTTTTCTCCACCCTGATAGAATTGTGCCGCACTCTCCTGACTCCAGGCTAATCTTTGGTCTAAGGAAACTGGTTGCAGCCTTCAAAGCAAATGGACTGCATTTCAGATCTGAATGCAATTCCTGTCTCTGTTACAGACTTTGTACGTGACCTTGATTGAGTCACTTAATCTCCCAGAGCCTCACTTCCCCAGCTGTAAAACAGGGATGTTGCCATGTCCTGCAGCTAATCCTTTTTTCTGTTTATATAGCTGGCAAGTTCTTTGGGGAATAGCCTTCATCTTATTGATATGTTGATATACTGCATTTAGAACAGGAGGAATCCATTTCAACTTAGTTCCTGACCAATCATCTTTAAATACAAACCTATATATTCTGAAGCTATAGAGTGTGGCAAATATAATTATGGTGAATGTCTCCAGCTAAAAGACATATCACCAAATGTGGATGAAGGACTGACTCTGACCATAGGTTTGTAAGCATCATCGTCATCATCCAAAATGCTACCTCTAGTTGACAAAGCTGGAGATAGATGATAGATAAATAATGATAGATGGATGGATGGATGGATGGATGGATGGATGGATGGATGGATGGATAGATAGATAGATAGACAGATAGATAGATAGATAGATAGATAGATAGATAGATAGATAGATAGATAATCGCAAATACTTAGGAATCAAGTACATTTTCTTACATTGGCAAGTCAGTGTGAAACATGAAATATTAAGATTTCATGTACACATATACACACATATTTACTGTCTCGCTGGGAGTACAATAATAATCAACTTAGTAACACTTACTGTTTTCATGGCACCCTAAATCATGCCACCACAAAGCCCATGGAAGGGGAACCTTTTGGCATCTGGGATTCACAATTCTATTTTTAATGATGACAAAACAAAGCAGGCAAGGTGAGATAATGTTGCCGTAACTTTGGGTAGGGGTGGAATTCCTGGAAGAAATCTATTTTTTCAGAGTTGGGGATGTTGGTTTTGTTTTTCATTACATGCATTTTCACTGATGTTTCCTGTGGAAAACCAGCGATTTCTTATCACTCTTCTAAAACTAGGTGGCATGATTTCTGGAAGCTGCAAAAATGGGTTCAGAGGGGTGGCATGCAGCTTAGAAACTGGATTGTCTACCTCTGCAACAGACATTTTTCATTCAAAACAACGTGGCTTCACTTACCAAACGGCTGGGTTCCTGAAACTTTGCAGCCAACTACATCCCTGCCAAAACTGGGTAGTGCTGCAAGTTTGGGTGGCAAATGAGGCTCTGGGACCACACCAAAGCCTCAGGAGAAACTGTGTAAGGCCACAGAGTTGTACCCAGCCCTACTTCAAAAGAAAGGCTGACATAGTGGATGCACTGCAAAAGGACACACAGTTTGAGTTCTGACAACACAGTAGGTAAGAACGCCCAGGTTACAGACAGCCCATAGTTAAGAACAGAGCCTATTGTAGCAAAATTCGAGTTAAATACACAATGATTCAAGTTAAATACACAATGGTTTGAGTTCATTATACAATACTACTTATACAGTATTATACAATAATACTGTTCTGGCTTACGGACAAATTCGACTTAAGGCCAGACTTTGGGAACAGAACTCGTTCTTAAACTGGGGACTTTTGTTGTTCAGCCGTTGTGTCCGACTCTTTGTGACCCCATGAACCATATTGCGCCAGGCCTTCCTATCTTTCACTGCCTCCCTGAGTTTGCTCAATTTCATGCTCATTGCTTCAGTGATGCTATCTAGCCATCTCATCCTCTGCCGTCCTCTTCTCCTTTTGCCTTCCATCTTTCCCAGCATCAGGGTCTTTTCCAAAGAGTCCTCTCTTCGCATTAGGTGACCAAAGTATCTGAGCTTGAGCTTCATTATCAATCCTTCCAATGAGCAATCAGAGTTGATTTCCTTTAAGACTGACTGGTTTGACCTCCTAGCAGTCCAGGGGACTCTTAAGAGTCTTCTCCAGCACCACAGTTCAAAGGCATCAATTCTTCGGCGTTCAGCCTTCTTTATGGTCCAGCTCTCACAGCCATACATTACTACTGGAAAAACCATAGCTTTGACTATGCGGATCTTTGTCGGCAAGGTGACGTCTCTGCTTTTTAATATGCTATCTAGGTTTGCCATAGCTTTCCTCCCAAGGAGCAAGCGTCTTTTAATTTCATGGCTGCAGTCTCCATCTGCAGTGATCTTGGAGCCCAAATAAATGAAGTCTGTTACTGCTTCCATTTCTACCCCTTCTATTTGCCAGGGATTGATGGGTCCAGATGCCATGATCTTAGTTTTTTTAATGTTGAATTTCAAGCCAGCTTTCGCACTCTCCTCTTTCACCCTCATCAAGAGGCTCTTTAGTTCTTCTTCACTTTCCGCCATTAGGGTGGTATCGTCTGCATATCTGAGGTTATTGATGTTTCTCCCTGCAATCTTAATTCCGGCTTGTGATTCTTCCAGCCTGGCATTTCTCATGATGTACTCTGCATATAGGTTAAATAAGCAGGGTGACAGTATACAGCCTTGTCGTACTCCTTTCCCTATTTTGAACCAATTGGTTGTTCCATGACCGGTTCTAACTGTTGCTTCTTACCAATATATTAATTGGTGGTGGACTAATTAGCAGCTCAGTTTGCTGTGCAAACCCAGCCAATGAAGTTAATGGATGGTTTAGTTTGTTGTGTGAACATAGCCAAATGGAATAATTCAATAAGCTATGGTTAAATAACCCCCTTTTACTGTTCATTCCTCCACAATTTTTTTTAAGTCCTTAAACTTGCATTTAAAAATTCTTTCACTAAGGATTGAAGGAAACTCACCTAATGTTGTAAAACATGTCAATCCAGAGGTTCCTAATAGCTGAAAAGCAACTAACAAGCAATTTCCAAAAGTGATTAGAAAAGGAAGTATGCAAACCCAGTGTCCTGGGTCAACTGGCTGGCTGGGGAATTCGATCAGTTGAAGTCCACATATCTTAAAGTTGCTAAGGTTGAGAAACACTGGTTTAGACCATCACTGATTAGTATGAGCAAAAATGACATTCCAAGACCTCACTTTTTCCCAGACTTATGAAAAGAAATAATAGGATTACTTCTATTATATAATAATAAGCTATTCTATTATATAATAATAGGAAACTCACCTAGTGTTGGCTGGGTAGACTCCAAGAGACAACATCAACCTGATGGTACTTAATCAAATCAATCATTGAGACATTTTCCTACCACTGTGATCTAATGTTACTTCAAAGACTGGAAGCCCAATTAATTTTATTCATATGTTCTGAGACCTGTAAAAACTATAAACAGCATTGTCTCCCTTCTATTACTCCTCAGATGGTAGGTACCAGTAGATAGTCCTGATTGTCATGACTCTTGCTGACACCTTTTGGTTGTTAGAAAACAACAGGAATTAAGGATGCTGTAAGTCCAGTCATTTCTGGTAAAGCAAAAAAGGCAAATAACAGAAGATTCAGGCCTCGCAAACTCATTCCTCTCTAACTGTGTGAGAAATGGAGCAGCTTAGCATGTTTGATAGAAGTTCTAATCTTGATACTAGCTTTATCCAACCTGGCACCTTCAGATGTGCTTGACTCCCAGAATTCCATACCTAAAGGCCATGCTGGCTGAGAATTTCAGGAGCTGAAGTCCAACAAATCAGGAAGGCACCAGCTTAGGGGATGGTGTTTTGTGTGGTGTTAGACCATTGGTTCATTTAGACCAGTGTTTCTCAACCTTAGCAACTTTAAGATGGACTTCAACTCCCAGAGTTCCCCAGCCAGCATGGGGAATGGCTGGCTGGGGAATTCTGGGAGTTGAAGTCTACACATCTTAAAGTTGCTAAGGTTGAGAAACACTGGTTTAGACCATCACTGATTAGTATGAGCAAAAATGACACTCCAAGACTTCACTTTTTCCCTTATTCCTTATGAAAAGAAATAATAGGATTACTTCTGGAACTGGGACATCATAAATGCTAATTGTTACAGGTTTCTTGCTCTAAAAAGAATGCATCCATGTTATCTTATGCATAGTATTGGAGAGATGAGACCACAATCATCAAATTCATTCTAATAGTCACCCCCAAAATGGTTGTTATTACACTTGTTCAATTATTAACAAATCATGAAGCCACTGGAAATGTTTGTTAGAATGAGACTGAGGGACAAGACTAATTTCCAAAAACTTGATCAGATATTTTTTTTAATTACAAGATATGTACATACTATGTTTTGGCCCAACTGGCTTATATGTTGAATGATTTCCTGTGAAGTAGGAACTTCCAGGACCCTTTCAAAGTCAGATAGAAACCCGATTCTTCAAAACAGCAACAAAAAGAGTTCTTAAACCTTCCCAAACAAATGAGGCTTTCTTCTAAAGTAACCTAGTGTAGAAGAAAATGATTAGTTTCCTTGTCAAGTCAGCTGCAGAGAAACTGACTTAAATTGTCTTCTATCTGCTTAGCCATCCCTGAGTTGAGAAGCAGTTTGAAATCCAGATTTGAATTCTGGGCCTGTTCTTGCAAGAGGAGAAATTTCAGTACATTGATAAGTTGGACTGCTTGTAGTTCTACCACATTTTGGCAGCAATGTTATTAGTTGCCATAAAAAGGTCCGGTTTATTTTGCCCAGAATTCACCCCCTCATTTTTTTCAACTAAAAGTTCTCAGCTTATAAGTGTCAATCTGTAATTTTTCTACCTTTTATCTGTTTTCTTTTTCAGTCAAACTCTAATTGGGAACTAGCATTCAATTTTAAGCTTTGAAAGAAGGTAGGGTTAAGGTTATTTACGTTCAGTTTTAGGCTTTGAAAGAGGCAGTGATTGTTACTGTGTGTCCTGTTTATATTATTCTACCTTCAGAATGGCTTCTGCTAGCATCAAGGGAGTTCTTTCATCTATAAAAGGGAGTTGTGAAAGAGGAAGTGTAAGAGGCACATAGTTCCTGGTTTTGGACTTCAGCACTTGTAATGTGGAATAAGGGAATGTACATGTACATTCCATGGAGACATGTGTGTGCTCCAGATGCAGTAACAGTCTATGTGTGGCCCATGAGGGAGCAAGCTGGCTTTAGGGAAGGCCCATCCACCATTGATCAGTCCCTAGTACTCCATCATCTCATTGAAAAATACTCCTCCCACAACACCACCTCTCTTTATGCTACTTTCACAGACTTAAAAACAGCTTTTGATTCCATATCCAGGGCTAAATTATAGGAAAAACTGGAGGCCTCCTCAGCTGACTGACGTCTACTTCATCTAATAAGTATGCTACACGAAGGGACCTCACTCAAAGTAAGACGTAATCCCCAGGGCTGTATCAGCAGTGCTATTGAAACTGAGAAAGGCATCAAGCAAGGCTGCATATTGGCTCCACTCTTATTCAATTTCTATATCAATTCCATGGTGGGCCATCTCCTCAACACAAACTTTCACTCCCCAAAACTTTCTAGAAGACACATCTCTGTTCTACTCTATGTAGTTGATGCAGCAATACAGGTGAAACTCGAAAAATTAGAATATCGTGCAAATGTTCATTTATGTCAGTATGGCAACTCAAAAGGTGAAACCAATATATGAGATAGACGCATTACATGCAAAGCAAGATATGTCAAGCCTTACTTTGGTATAATCGTGATGATTATGGCGTACAGCTTATGAAAACCCCAAATTCACAATCTCAGAAAATTAGAATAGTGTGAAAAGGTTCAATATTCTAGGCTCAAAGTGTCCCACTCTAATCAGCTAATGAATCCATAACACCTGCAAAGGGTTCCTGAGCCTTTCAATGGTCTCTCAGGCTGGTTCAGTAGGAATCACAAGCATGGGAAAGACTGCTGACCTGACAGTTGTGCAGAAAACCATCATTGACACCCTCCATAAGGAGGGAAAGCCCCAAAAGGTAATTGCAAAAGATGTTGGATGTTCCCAAAGTGCTGTATCAAAGCACATCAATAGAAGGTTATGTGGAAGGGAAAAGTGTGGTAGAAAAAGGTGCACAAGCAGCAGGGATGATCGCAGCCTGGAGAGGATTGTCAGGAAAAGGCCATTCAAAAGTGTTGGGGACTTTCACAAGGAGTGGACTGAGGCTGGAGTTAGTGCATCAAGAGCCACCACACACAGACGGATCCTGGACATGGGCTTCAAATGTCGTATTCCTCTTGTCAAGCCGCTCCTGAACAACAAACAACGTCAGAAGCGTCTTACCTGGGCTACAGAAAAAAAAAAAAAAGAACTGGTCTGTTGCCCAGTGGTCCAAAGTCCTCTTTTCTGATGAGAGCAACTTTTGCATCTCATTTGAGAACCAAGGACCCAGAGTCTGGAGGAAGAATGGAGAGGCACACAATGCACGATGCTTGAAGTCCAGTGTGAAGTTTCCACAGTCTGTGTTGATTTGAGGAGCCATGTCATCTACTGGTGTTGGTCCACTGTGCTTCATTAAGTCCAGGGTCAATGCAGCCATCTACCAGGAGATTTTGGAGCACTTCATGCTTCCTTCCGCAGATGAGCTTTATGGGGATGCTGACTTCATTTTCCAGCAGGACTTGGCACCTGCCCACACTGCCAAAAGTACCAAAACCTGATTCAATGACCATGGGATTACTGTGCTTGATTGGCCAGCAAACTCGCCTGACCTGAACCCCATAGAGAATCTATGGGGCATTGCCAAGAGAAAGATGAGGGACATGAGACCGAACAATGCAGCGGAGCTGAAGGCTGCTATTGAAGCATCCTGGTCTTCCATAACACCTCAGCAGTGCCACAGGCTGATAGCATCCATGCCACGCCGCATTGCGGCAGTCATTGCTGCAAAAGGGGCCCAAACCAAGTACTGAGTACATATGCATGCTTATTCTTTGCAGAGGTCCGATATTGTTCTATTTCCAATCCTTGTGTTATTGATGTCATGTAATATTCTAATTTTCTGAGATTGTGAATTTGGGGTTTTCATAAGCTGTACGCCATAATCATCACAATTATACCAAAGTAAGGCTTGACATATCTCACTTTGCATGTAATGCGTCTATCTCATATATTGGTTTCACCTTTTGAGTTGCCATACTGACATAAATGAACATTTGCACGATATTCTAATTTTTCGAGTTTCACCTGTACTTTCAAGAATACCTATTGGCCTTAAAAGAGCACTGAGAGCACTCATACAGTACTGCAAGGAAGACCACCCAGAACTCAATTATCAGAAAACTAAAATCATGGCATTTGCCAAAGGCCCAAGAATCACTCCTGGAGCATAGATGGTCACAAATTGAGCAGGTCTCCAGATTCAAATCCCTGGGGATAGTCCTTCATTCTGCCAGCAGTAGGAAAGCCCATGGGGACTATGTTGCTGAAAATACACAGAGGAGCTCATCTGCCATCCTTAAATTCCTTAAGACAAGAGGTGGCTACTATATACCTGCAGCATTCAAATTATTCAAAGCCAAGCCAATAGCATAACTTCTTTATGGAGCTCAGCTGGGCCCCTTCTCCAATTTTGCCATAAACTAATCTTAATGAGCATCTAGTTCATCATACCAGAGTACTCTGTAATTTGATATAGTCTTCCACATGCTAACCTTTATGTTCTCCAACACTCATCTAATGCTCCTACCCTTTCAGAATCTTGTGTTCTTTCTCTTTTATATCTTTTAGCTTTTCATAATTTTTTTTTAGACTCTGATGTATCTTCTACACTTTTTAATTAACTGTACCCCACCTTCCTCATGCTGGTCTATGACCGTAGTAAAGATTTGATTTGAACACTAGAGGGGATTAAAGATTCCAGGCAGAAAGAGAAAAGGGGAAAAAAAGTGAAAACCCTGTCTCTTGTCCAAGTTCCAATCAGCATTGGAACTTGGAATTAATCAGCACTGGAAAAACCTGGAACTTGGAATTAATCAGCACTGGAAAAATGACAGAAAATGCTTTGACATTTGAAATACTTTAGGAGAATTTTGAAGAATAGAGTCAAAAAATAGCAGCTTTAGTCTCAGCAGTGATGCATGCTTCTATGAATAGATTATGTCCCAAAGATATTAAGAAATTATTGATGTGAAAGAGAACAACTTGGAAGATATACAAGATAAAAGGTGAAACAATTTTTTCCTGATGCAGAAATATCAGAATATAAAGAATTTGCAAAAGTACTAGAAAATTATAAAATTATGGACTATAAGACAGAGAAAACAACTATAGTGGAAATACAAATGACAAGACAAGAAATTGACCAAATAAGGACTTTTTACTGGACTTACAAAAGAAGTTGGTTAAAGTCTTGAAGAAATATTTGCGATGGGAAAAAGAAAAATGGAAGAGCAATCAAATCCTATAACAGCATCTGAATGAATTAAAGATTAAAATTGCTAGAAGCAAAAGGAAGGAATACAAAATTGGTTTGTTTGATCAATGTTAAAATAAGACATGTTTATATAAATCCGGGATCCTTTTATGGACTTTTTACTGACATTAGGACTGAAATGTTAATGATTTATGGATTTGAGTATGAATAAGGGATGCGTTATAGGAAGAAGAGATATCTGCATGTGACATTATAGGGGGTTGATGAATGATTAAGTTTGTTTATACTTCTTGTGATGAAGATCAGAAGCTACTTCTTTAAAAATTTCTTATTCTTTTCTCTTTTTTTCTGTACACTTTTATTCTCATTCTTCTCTGTCAGCTCTTTCCCCTAAGTAAACTTTAAATCAGTCTTTAAATCAGTAAATCTTTAAATCTTTAGATCAGTCTTTAAATGGACATGCATGCTCTCAGATACCAAGTTTTCCCTTTTCCATTATTCATGTAATATGTAATGCTTTCATCATTAAAATTAAGTTTCTAAGCATGACTTATTTGGAAGCAAGTTGTTTGGAAATTTGGTTTCCATTAAATGACCAATGAGTAGTATAATTAGTTCATAGCCTGGTTCAACATTCTCTGTAAGTGAAGTGATGTTTTATTTGTTGAATATTTTAGTATAAAGGAAAGTTACTCCAATGGTAAATGAAAATTCTGTTGGAATAGTTCTTTCATATGTGAGGCTCTTGATTTATATTTTATTCTGCTTTGAGGTATTTTATAAAGTACATATTCAAATGTACTGTATGTCAAAAAGGTAAAGAAGTACACATATTCACAAAATGTGTAGGTAAATACAGTCTTAACTCCTCTATTTAAACAATTCATGTGAAGGCCTAATTGGTAAAATCAACCCTTTACTACACATCCATGTAGGTAAGTAGCTTAATATGGAAATGGTTTGCTGTTGCCTTCTTCTAAGAAGTTTGCTCAAATACATAATCCAGACAACAGGCTTGAACTTCCCAGATGATCTTCATTCAAGTATTCACCAGGAATAACCTCAGTTAGCTTTCTAGATTGACCAAGGTCACATAGGTGCTGCTATTTAGCTGGGAAATATTAACTCTTCAAAAACTTAGCCAAGTAACATACATTAAAAAGGTGAAGACACCTTCAAGTCAAGCTCAGTTACTACTTACTGTTCCATGCTTTTGCCTTATCAGTGTTATGGAACTGGATTGCCACTGTTTTTTTCTGGGATGGTTTTTCAACTTCCAAGTCTAGCCAGAGTCCTGGAATTCCCCATCCAAATATTAATCACAGCCATCCCTGCTTAACTTCTGAGATCAGCCAAGGTCAGCTAGGTATTGTACCAAACAACCTCTGAACTCTGTAGTTGGGATCCATTAAGGGTCTACCCTCCCAGACCAGGGGAAGAGAGCCAGACAAAAGATGAGGGTTCAGGTCTTGCAGGACTCATAACAAAGTGGCCTCTCTAGAAGGCTATAAATACAAATAAAGAAGCCAGAATCATAAGTTGTTGTTTTAAGGGATCAAAAAGGCACTGGTCGATCCTCTAACCCAGGGTTCCTCAACCTTGGCAACTTTAAGACGGGTGGCTGGCTGGGGAATCCTGGGAGTTGAACTCCACCCATCTTAAAGTTGCCAAGGTTGAGGAACCCTGCTCTAATCCATACTCTGCTCTAACCCATACACTTAGAGCACTGTAAACCCATTCTTCAGATTTATACCAGGCCTGGAAAAATTATGCTTTGGCTACTGCTTCTAATAATTAGTTATACTCCAAATGGTGTCTAAGAGATCTTCAGGAATACCAGCTGTGAAGTGGGAAAGGGGGTCTAGCCTTGTTCTACAGTGCCAGATCATTTTGGCTAGATTAGATGGTCAGAGAAGCTTTCCCGGAGGTTTTAGCCCAACTGTTTTTTCAAACAATGTTCCAATTGGAATTAGCATGGTTTAGGAGTCAGTGGATCCAATGCTATTTCTGCCTTGTTCTGGAATCCCTTCTTTCAGGACCCCTCATCAGTAGGAACACCATTGGCACCACTGAGAAAATCTGCCCTCCTGTCAGCAGAGTTTCTCTCTGTTGCTGGAATGGCTTGCCCTAATCTCTGCCAACCAGCACAAGTAGAATTTTAAATTGCCTGTACCATCTTATTTACCGTATTTTTCCGACTATAAGACGATACTTTTTTCTAAAATCCTTACCCTAAAAATTGAAGGGCGTCTTATTCAAGGAAGTCAGCCGAGGAGAGAACCGCACGGGGGCAAAACTGCCCATACTTTGTTTCTGCAAAGAGGCTTCCTCCTATTGCTAGCCTCCAATCACGAGTGAAATAGCTTGTCTCCCAAACAGACTTCCTCCAATCACGAGCCTTATGTAACTGACGTCAGCTGATGCTGAACAAACCAATTAGAGGAAGGCTGTTTGCAGAGACAAGCTATCGGCAGTTTCACTCATGCTTGAATGTAATCAGTTATGCAAAAGAGCCTGGAAATAGAGCTGCAGAGAGACGGTTTGGACTTCCTCCCACTGTGTGTAGCAGGTAAATGTTAACTAATTACTAAATAAAAATGTGTTCTGCACTATCTTTAAAATATTGATTTCTTAATTTTGGGTTGGAAAAGTGGGGGTCGTCTTGTACATGGGGGCATCTTATTGATGGAAAAATATGGTAGATATTGCAATTCTTGTTCCAATAGCCTTGGTGTTGACTATTTTCTATAACGTAGGTAAATATATAATATTTATGCATCTTCATTCTATACTGAATTTCTGTGAATGTCCTGAACTATACAAAATATTCCATAAAAATAATAACATGTTATAGTAAAAAGATAAATACAGGTTAAAATGTTAAATGACATTACCATTATATTAACAGTTGATAGGGGGTATGCATTACTTTTTCATAATCCTTTCTCTGAATCTCAGGTAAATTTCACTAATTTGTGATTGTTATAAAGAAAGTAATGACCACCTCCCTAAGTGTCATGTCTACATTTTGGCAAGCCTGGAAATAACACTCAAAGCATTTGCTTAATCTGATTAGCTGTCATATATTAATACTTTGGAATGTAATGTCTGGCATATGACAATTTATTACACTACAGGAAATGTAACCAGAAAGTGACCAACAGTGCTAGATAAAATAGTGTAGAACTGAAATTATATACAAACTAAAATGCTGGATAAATAATTGAACTATGTATGTGCATGTGTGTGTTTATATATACACACACACACATAATAGAATTTAGAGACTGTAGTTTACTTTAAAACTCTCAGTATCCAACCTTTGATATCAAAATTTTGAACATGGAAAAATAGTTTAATTAATAAACATAATATTGTAATTTTTCTAAGCAAATTCAGTCTCAGCGGGTGAAATTGCCTAGGCTGGGAAGTCTAGCAGGACCAAGCCCACTAAGAACTTGGATGGGAAACCAACAGAAAATATTATGCCTGTAGGCCAGACTAGGAAACTGAAGCATAAAGAAGGCAACGACAAGCCATTTTTACACTGGTATCAGGAAACTCTACTGACACGTCAGAAAGTCAGCAGGACTTGGGCTCAGCTTGAAGGAGATTTTGACTTAGGCACATCTGACTCGGAATTAGTTGCTTGACTTTTTCACCTCCCAAATTCATTTCAGCCTCCATGTGAAATACTTGGCCTTGCTGTTGATCTCTTGCCAGTACTCCCAAATCTCACTCTGGGCGTGTGAAATAGTGCCATCTCGTGGACGCATCATGAGGTGCTGGCTTCCAAAATTACAGAAGAAAAGAATTATCTCAGAAGGAGGGGGGAATCCCATTACTTTTTAGCTATATGACAATATAACTGTTAATTGAGACATTCATTAATTACCTGATTCACTGAAGCTTTTTAACTTTGGTACGAGCGTATTTATTGCAGGCTCAGCCGCATAGCTCCAAGAGACATGCTTTATTCCAGTGTGCAACTTGTTATGAGATTGCAATACCTTTATGCCTTTGTCTCTACTTTTTCCAAAGTACAAAAGTCAATAAGAAAAGCAAACACAGGACCTATTGTAAATGGGTGACTTCTGTTTTAAAATGATCAAAGCATCTTCCCTGTGCATGTGAAGCTCAGAAAAGAAACGGAAAGTAAATAAATAAAAGATTGCGATTCTTTTTTATTATTATTACTGAGATGCAAATTCTGAAAGAAAAATCTGCCTGACTTAAACTCAGAAACAGTGCAGGCTAGTTATTCAGAAATCACTGTCCTTCTCTTTGTGCAATTCAGCTTCCCTTTGCATATGATTTATGAAGCCATGTTTTCACGTGCATGCCTATTTTGCTATTCTGACAATGTGTGCTACTTAATATCAATATGTTTGCTGAGTAGCTGGTATCAGTAGTTGGCTGACTTGAGGATTTGCTGTCATTCTATTCTATAAAGCAGCCAACTGCGCAAGCCAGTTCTGTATCCAGCTTGGATGCAAAGCATGAGAACCCTCCCAGAATTCTCTGCAATGGAGTAGGGGATTGTGGGAGAATGCTGCCTGGCTGATTTGGACAAATCAGTATATAAATGGAGTTCAAGAGTTTGAGGTGGAACTTCCAGGTTCCAGATGCTTCTACTGAATGGCTCAGAGATGGAAGAATAATTAACTTGTGGCATCTTAAGGACTAACCAATCTATTATAATAAATACGTTTTCATGGACAAGAGATTTCTTCATCAAGTACATGAAGATTTATGCAAAGTCGGCAAGTATTTATACACACATGCGGAGAGATGAAAAACTCTATCTTTCGACTGAGGGCAAAACTTCAGTGGATTATGAGCTTCGATCAGAACAGAACTCCTTAAAAACTCAGAAGGGCTTTTCTAATTACTGCTGCCAAAAACAAGTAACACTGCTACTCCTCAGAAGGGTAGTAATTGAATTTTCATTGAAGAAAAGTATTCCGATTATGGCCCTTAGAAAGCCAAAGTTAGTGCAATAGCTCCAATACAACCTTTCTTTTATCACGCTACTTATAGTCCAGGAGCACCATGAATTGGGGGGGGGGGGGGGGGAGCCATTGATTTCCTGGCACTGTTTTAATTATGTTGGTTCCCATCCATATGAAATTATGTAATTCATTTTCCATATTTTGGGACAGAAGGAGCAGGCTTCTAGGGTGGGATGGCAAAAAGAGGAGGTGTGGCTATAGATATCCAGTTGTAAGGATGGAAGAAGTTACAGTTTAGGATCAGGCCCTTGATTCCTATGAGTAGAGCAGAGCAGAGCACAGCCTCCCGCAACACTCCTTTTGATTATGTTTCCTCCTCTGCTTTATCCTTAATGATTGCTGATGTTTGTTCCATCATACTGTGAGCAGACCTAGTAGATCAAAATAGCCAGCCTTCTTTTTAAAAAAATGGTTTTTTTTTTCTTTTGTGCTTTGTTCTTCAAAGAAACCAAATAATCTCAAGCTTCTGAAAACCTCAAAGGGTGAAGGCAAAACATCAGGGCTGAGAAGAACAATGGGGGTGTATCCCCCAATGGAGATCCATGTCTACATCTCTGCGTGGTTATTACAATAAAAAAGAAGAAGAAGAAATACGGCCCTTGTACTAAAAAAAATCCTGGGTCAATTACTGTCACCCCATGGAGATTTCCAAGTTGTTGTTTAATGATCCTGTGCAGCCCACATATACAAAAAGCAAGTTTTCACATTGCATTTTCTGCATCCTGAATGACAGATTGCGGTGGAGAAAACTTTTTAAGAGTGCTTAGATTGCACATCTATGACTAGTTGTAGAAAAGATCTTGTCTGTTACAGGCTTCAACACTGTTCACTGCTTTAGGAAAAATAATTAACTGATCAGAATATGAAGACTTATACTATAGTTATACAATCAACCTAACTGTGAATTTCTGTCCAATTAAAAGAAAGTTTGAAACCAGTGGAAGCTTAATCTCAATTCTTCATATTTGTGCTGCACTTTTTTGACCACCAGTATTATATACAATTCTAGGGAAAATCCATGGCTGTCCAAACTCTTCCTCAGATACACATGACTCATGACAAGATGGGAGAATATCAGTGAAGGGAACGCCCTAGCCTAGACAGGGGAAAGTACTTAATCTGTACTCAGCATACTTTTCTGTCATAGTATTAGTGACCACAACATAGGTAGTGAACTGGCAAAATCTTCTGAAAAGGGGGCACTGGTATAATTATATTCTTCTGCCCACATCCCTGGCAATAGCTTCAGCAATGAGCTTAGACAATCAGTAGATGATCCATTCATAGCATTTCATAGTGACCTCATTCTGAAACCTCATTATTTTCCATAACCCTAAACATCAGTGTGCTGGCTAACTTCAAGGAGTATAGGAGGATGGAACTCTCATGGTTTCACATAAAAACAAATCCTTATTGCAGAATGGGTTGTGTTTCGATGAATCACAACTTTTCTTGCTGGCTTATGGCTCTGTTCTCAATATTCTCTGTCTTCAAGATTTGTGCTGTTAAATAAGTTCAGGGATGTATGCCAAATTAATTTAAATATCAAAACTTGGGTCTGTTCCTTAAAATAGACAATACTGAATGGGGACATGGTTATTAAAGTTGAATTGGATCTAGCTATTTAGTTAAGCCTGGAACTCATAAAAAACAATGGGGTAAGTTTGTTCTGATTCAAGTCCCTTTGGTTTCAGTGGGAGCTAAGTTCATTAACTAAGAGCCCAATTGGTAAGAGCCTGCTCATAAGTAAGTTCCAATAAAGGCATGTAGGATTGCAGTTTGGAACCAGCCCATTGTTACTTATAAAGTATTTAAATGTTGTAGCTGTTGTACCTCTGGAAAATGTTACAGTCCTACCTTCATGCTCTATGTTTAGACTAAGGAATTACATAAGGAGAAAGGAAAGGAGAAAAATCACCAAGAATAATCAGCTGGGCCCCAACATGAACCACTGTCAGAACAAGATCTTCCAGAATGTCTGTACACAAAGGATTGCAAAATGGTTTGAGTATATCTTGCAAACTGCCATTCCCACTCTGTCAGCCTCACGAGGTAGACTAGATCAGGAAATCAACTCTCCAGAAAGGCTAAAACTACCTTTATTGAGATTGGCTACAATAACAGAATCTAGCAAGTTTGTGTTGCATCTCCTCCATCTTCTTATACTCCAGTGAATCAAGGAGGTCTGTGCTGGAGCTGCTTCCCAATATTATCTAGTTTCTCAAGATTTAAACCTATTTCAGCTCCATTTGCCTAGGTAGCGGTTCTTGTATATTTCCATCAAGGTCATATTCCTCACTCTCTGCACACTCCCAGATTCAGAGAATTTCATTGTGAGGGTTAACTGGGTGGTCAGACCTCAAATGTCATCATAGATGAATGGTCACAGAGCCTTGTTCACAATAGTTAAACTATGGGACAGGTTGCCAAAACTATGACGGATAGTCCTACCTTAGATGGTCATGAAAGGAGTTCAGACAAATTCATGGAGGTTAAGGCTACTGGTGTCAACAAGGCCTGATGACTGTAAATGAATTTCCTCCAGAACTAGTGACAGATGCCTCTGAATATCAAGGATTGGAGAGCAATAGCAGCAGTTTCTTATTGACCTCCTTTCCTCCTCGTGGGGATCAACAGCAGTCACAAAGAAAGCACATCTTGAACTCTAGAGCGTTGAAGGTTTTGATCTGATAGTTCAGTTCAAAACAGAAGGCCAGTCCCTAGCAAAAGTCCACTTAATACCAACTCCTCTAAATGGGCCACAATCACACTGTATGGATATGAAGTTAGAGGAAACTGAATCATGGCTATCAAAATAACACTTTGATTACAGGCAGTCACTGATTATTTACACATCAAAGATGCAAGCTTAGCTCAAGAAGGCTCCAAGCCAGTCAGTGAAAGAAATAGGACTGGCTGTATTTTTATGACTTCAAGAAATTCAATCATTAAAGAAAGACCAAAAAAAAAAAAAAATCATAGTTAACCTCCTGAGGGTAGCTCTGTCTTTTGCTCAGACAGTTTAAGCAAGTCTTCTTCAGCCTATTGCTCTGCTGTTCTTCAAGTAAAGTGCTGTCTTCATTTCTAAAGTAATCAAGGAATTCTACCTTTTTTTACCCCTTACAAAATTATCCCGTAGGATATCAACTCTATTATTTACAGCCTCGTCTTAAAGTTGCTATTATAGACTTATCAGAGGGCTGTAGATTGAGAAAGCTTTTTGCAATCTATGTCTTCCCAGGGAATGCACTTTGGCGGCCCAGGACAGGTGGAGAGAATTTTGCCTTTAGCCTCCTTTGTATCAGGGGATGGGGATAAAAGCAAAATGAAATCTTATTTTGCATAGGCAATAATAAATATAAATATACATAAACACATACAATATAAAGACTTTAAGATAGCATGGTTTCTTTAAGGATCCAGAGAAAACCTTCTATAAGGTCAGAATAAATGTTACATCTCTCTCAAGAGGAAAAACAGCTACCGAAAGCAGCAGTCTAGCTAAAGTTCCTATTGGTTGGCTGGCTTGTGGCTGCCAGTAGGCATTTTCTGTTGCGTTCAAGCAATTCAGGCAATCCATCTGTCTCTTGATTTGCATTATTGTACCATTTACGCGGCAGTAAGCTCTCCTGAACTGAGTGAGACATTTTAAGGTTACACATTCAGAGACCAAAATTATACCAACAGGCCTGTACACTGAATATGTTCGTTTGACAGAAAAGTAATTGGAATCCTGTGGCAATGGCCGCCATTTTGGATGCATGGATGTGGGTGCGTCCTGACTTTTTTCAACTTCTGCACGAGCCTGAAAAAGGGTCCTATCACTTGAACAGTCGCATTAATTTTAATGAGTGGGTTCCTTAAACAGGAGCATTTGTTTTTTCCCCCCAGCTCAGGTAGAAGCCTGAAAAAAAGTCAGGATGAGAACAGCAGAGTAGCACTGCACTTGTGTGAACTCCAAAACATGTACAGCAACCCTTATTTATACATATGTTATATGTATTTTCATATGTTATCTTATTGCACTAGACAATCATAGTATATTCATAATAGTAGGTCTTATTCTATTATGTAATTTTTTATAGCATTAGCCAATTGTTAAACTGCGAAGCAGCATCTCCGGATAGTGAAGACAGCCTGGTGTGAAAGACCATCCACTCTGTGCCTTCCTCGTAAGGCTCCAGGACTCGTTCTGATCCAACAGGGCTCTTCTTTTCATCCCTATGGCCAGATCCTGGGCACTCTTGTTCAGAAGCAAATCCTACAGAGGATAATAGGGATTACTCCCATGAAAGAAGGACTAGGGGCACTTCTGCTTGGCCACCAATACTCCTTGCCCAGACTCTCCCCAAATCCTCAGAGCTTGCCTTCACAGAGGCTCACAATCATACTCACTATTCTCACCATTGTGAGAATAGCCGGAGGTGGTTTGTGCTCTGTTCATTAGGGAGTGCATCTCTCCTTTGCCTCCGTGTGTCGAAGGGAAGGGAAGAGCAAGGAATTCCCCTTTATTCCTCAACCATGGTCTTTTGTTCTGTGCAAATGTGAGTGGAGCCACAGAAATGCAGTGATTCTATCCCTGTGTACAGACAGCTTCAAACAATTAAAATACTGGGGTGGGGAGCCTCTTTTAGTGCATGGTATTGATGTTATCGGATTCCACAAGGTTCCACCTTTTTCTTTATGTTTTTTAACTGCTGTATGGGCCATCCCGTCCTGCTGAACTGAACTGTTTTCATCCAGTCTTGAGTTGCTGGAAAACTCTCCTGACATGAAATTTGTTCTCCCAACTGCTGATCCCTATCCTGTTTCCTTGCTTCAGTTGCCAGTCAGTGCAGTCTCCCAACTTCCCTCTAAAATAATGGGTGACCAAGCTAACAGAGTTTATTCACCATGAAAATGTTATTCAGCTGGGTCAGAATAAGGAGGGGGGGACGCTACTTTAACATTGGTACAGCAAAGGGTGACTTAAGGCCCTCTCACTCATGGGTTGAGGAGGTCTGTTGGAGGAGATGAGGATAAACTGTGTACCTCATAACAGGCATCAAAACTGTCATGGGACTCTCAAGCCACGTACTTTAAACAGGGATTGGAGACACAGAAATATCTAATAACATGTTGCTTTGCAGAGTCAAGGACCACAATGGGTGATGAAATGTGCTGGATTTGTGGACTTTGTTTCTGACTTGAATGGGGGTTTTGCACACTCTCTCTCTTTTATACTGGATTTCAATGTTCTTATATTTTCCACCTCTAAAGGAAGTAAAGGAAGTAAAATGTAGCAATGAAGTCAGAAAAGTTCTGGGATCAAAAAATGGTCTTTAGAAGCTCGTGTAGCATGAGGGGCTACAGATTGCCTATCCCTGATAAAATCCTTCTTTGCCCGGAACAGCTAAAACAATCAGGAATGTGTTTTCATAACTTGCCAGAATATACCGTACATGGGTCAAAAAAGCATCTCTGGTTTGCTGGGCAGAAATATCTGCAAATATTGGGCATAGCATCAGCTGCCAATATAAACACATTTTCAATTTTTACATCTGCCTTTGCAGGCAATGGCTCTGCAGGCTGGGAATTATGGAAGCTGTAGTCTAACACATCTGGAGGTCATAAAATAGGGATAAATTGCTTTAAAATATCCTGAGTAGTAAATGGCTAAAATATACACATGACCCTTTTATTCCATATGCTGGCAGAACCTCTTGCCCATGCTGACTAGAAGTATTTCTAGCATTGTATTCTCAAGCCATTAATAAAACTGCAAAATTACAGTTTATTTAGTCATGCAAGTTATATTCTTTGCTAAAAATGCAGTGCTAAATAATTTAACCAGGAGAGCTGTGTAAATGAAGGTGAGGAGAAGATGCTGCAAGTCCCTTTCTGTCTTTGTATGTATGCTTGCACACGATGGAACTCAGTCTACAAGTCAACAAACAGATCAGCTTGTCACCAAAATTAATAGATTTCCCTGTGGTCTCTAATAATCCATGGCAAAACAGAACAACTTCAGTTTTGCTTATATTAGAAAGCTCTGGGACTGCTTCAAACAGAGCCTTTTTCTTAAGTCCCATTCATTCAACACCTTTATAAGGGTTGCAGTCATAAGGAGGGGGCAAGTTTACACAGATGCTAATGTCTCTGGGATCTGCTAGCAGGTGCCGCTTAACTTTTCATAGACCACCCTCGCACTGAACAGACTCTTTCTTACTTTGAGCCCTTTTTTCTAAAAAAAAGAAAATCATGACGGTGGTCTCTTCACCTCTTACATAGCCAGTGATTTATGACCTTCTTGTGGATAATGGTGCTGAGAGAGACATAAAGAAAGAGAGAAATTATATCTGCAAAGCTGACTGAATGCCTTCATAAACACCAGATTTGACAATCGCAATTTTACAGATGGAAAAATAGTGCATCTATGTATGGTTTCTACAAAAAGAGCAGGAATATAAGAAATACAATTGCCCATAGTAGTTAAATGTACCAAGGTTATGAGTTTTTTCTTTAGAATGAAGATGCAAAAGGGTTATAGTCTGGGTGGCACTCAACCTGGGAGACAAGATTCCAACATACATAATCCTGTTTATAAAAATCTGATAAACATTAAAAATCAAACTTGGCTTATGTCTGTTATTCTCTCCCTCTCACGCACACTCACAGAAACATTGATTATACTATTACCCTTTCTGTTTTTTAACATTGCTGTGTGGAAGAAGAAGGAGGAGGAGGAGAAAGGTTCATAAAAGTCTCAGTGATGCATCTTACACATTATTTATACAATTTTCTCTTCTGGATTCCCTTATACAGTAACCTTAATGTAAAGGCTAATGGATACTTGTAGAAAAAGTCCACATAGTGGGTGAACCTCTGGGGACTGAGCATTGGCAAAAGAAGATTAAAGATCACAGAAGAATTTAAGCATTCCCTCCCCCAACTGTTCATTCTTTCCTATAAGCCCCACGTATACAATAAGCCCCACACGTCACCTCAACCAACATACTTGCATCCTGATTGTGATGAGAATAAAAACTGCTAAGAGCTACCAAATCTGGGTAGCAAATCTGGGTAGCAAAACTCCTGATGACCACTAGATGGCACCAAAGATATACAGAAACATACTTTGCTGCCCTCTAGTTTTTGCAGCCCAGAATTGGGGAGCCCTAAATTTTACAGTACTTAAAATGCTGTCCCTGTGTCATTAAAAGAAAATAATAGGAACAACAACAAATATGACATCATCCTCCCCTAGTAAAGTGTTGGGTGGTCCATAGTAATTGGTGAAGTGCCCTACTCTGGATGGCCTTTCCCATTTTCACAGACTGTGACCTAACTCATTATAAGCTTTTCAAAGGAAAAAGCAAGAAATGGATGGATTACTTCAGGAAGTCTTCAGAGAGATGGTACTATTTCCTTTTCATTGTTGCTATGGGTTACCATTTTATAAGCATTCATTACTTCCAACCCTGATCTTCCAGAAGATCTTCCTCATATTCATATTTCTGTATTGCTATTGATTAAAATGTGTTCCATGTCTTTATAGATACAATTTCATACAAACCAAGTAGGGCTTAAATGGCCATGTCCTTTCAAAATCAAACTGGTGATTGTGGTTTGCTGAGGACATTGTTCTTTCACAAATTCCATTCCCTTTCTAATAGACAGATCACTTTCCTCCATCACACTTATCCCAAGCATCTCAATTCTCTTTCTCCTTCAATAAATTTCTCCTTGCCTGTAATCTTTTTAAAACTTTTCAAATTAAAACAACTAGTAACTAGTTTTATGTGGATGTGATTAAATACAACAGATAGAATTCAAATTAAATGGCATAATTATAAAATGTTGGTTGTCTCAACACAGAACATACAAGTACAGAATACAGTACCTCCTCTTTGTACATATCTGACCTCAGAAATATTTGGTTAATAGTTAAACACTAAAATAAACAGCTGAGATTTGTTTTAAACTCACCTCATCCCTTCATTCATTTCTCCCCTTTATCCAGAGAGAGAAAATGGCTTACATTCATTGGCTTTCTCTCTTAGCTAGGTCTGCTCAGTTTCTCCAGAGTTTTATTTGTGTGTCTCAGTCTCTAGTTTTCCTCTTTCCCCAGCTGTCCCAACTAACACCCTCAACCCTTGCTTACATCTCAGTTCTATAACTCCATTACCTCTGCTTAGGTAAGGCCCAAAGCATGCCCACATGGGAAGCTTCAGGACCTTTCAGAAACACTTAGCCTAAAACAGATGAAAGAAGATGAAAAAGACCCCCCTTCGCTTCTGAGCCAGCTGATGTTCCTCTAGCCGTGTGTGTTAAATTACAACCCAGTCTGCTTCCTTTGAATGTGTCACACAGGTGCAGGCAACAGCTGGGGGCTCCAGCATATTCCATTTTCCCAAAGTATTACGATTACAGTTCTCTCAGGTGGGGCCCTTCCTCCTCTCTGTTCTGGGAAGAGCGCCTTGGTGGCTGTTTCCTAGGTTTACCGAGGAAATGCTAAATTACTAAGAGCAGAAAAAATGTGTGTGTGTATGTTTCGGTCAAAGGTGGTGAAAAAGGAGAGTTTTGTTACTTTATAGAACTTTCAAAAAATGTCAGATCATGGAAAGAATCGAAAATGTGGATTGAGTACCCAGGAACAAAAGTATATATCTAGAGCAGTGTTTCTCAAAATTGGCAACTTTAAGTTATCTGGACTTCAACTTCCAGAATTCCCAGCCAACATATAGTCCTATTTGTATATTTGGACAGTGTTGAGCAGCAATTTTATTTCGGATGGTGTTTTCCATACAGCTTCAGATCATCCATGTATTATTATTATTATTATTATTAAAAAGCTCCTAAGGGTTGGTTTTAAAGCCCTAATATCAATGTATGCCAGCTGCCACTACTTCACAGGCATTAGTTATGTTCATCACAACTGCACACATGACAAGTAAGCATAACCTGTCTTTGGTAGACAAAGCAATTTTTCAGCTGTATTCCTGCCAAAGAGAAGCTGCCCCACAGGTCTAATCTAACTACTGATTATGACATTTATCAGGTTAATCAGATTAAGCTGCCATAAAAACCTCATTTCTTAAGGTGAATTGATGTGAGAGGCTGTTAGTCATTCCAATAGGACTAAAGCAAGTTAATTCCAAATATTCAGAAAAAAATTGTCTACAGATCAGCTGATGAAAGTAGCTTTAGCTATCACCTCTTACTTCCCCATGTTGGCTCTAAACACAAGTTGCACCTCTGCAAACAGTGGTACTGACCATGTGCCTGCTGTTGCTGTCATACCTGTGGCTTTTGGCCGAATTAACTGTTGGATTTACCAGAAACCACTAATGTCAATGCCACAGGAATTTTATTTCAGTCTTATTAATGTAAATACTGAGAGCAATTTTCACCTTTAAATAGCTAAGCTATGTTTTGACAAACAAATAGGCACCAGCAGTAAGCCACAAAGAAAACTGGATTTAACTTTAATGGTTGCTTATAAGCCCAGTCAACAAGTAACTTTGCTGGATGTCCCTTTTGAGACAGGAACTTGAACTGGGGAAGAACCCAACTTCTAATATCTATCCTATCCTGAAAATGACCTGTGGTTAACTCACATTGCTACAGGAAGCTGTGCCGTCCACCTTCCCATTTGCTTGAGGTGCCCCCTGAGGCAGAAACTTGAGGTTAAACCCCTGCTGGCAAAGGAGGCAGGCTTGGAGTGGTTGGGTTGCTGCCCCCCATCTATTGAATGATGGACTTGAACAAGTTGCAATGTTTATAGCTACAGCTGATGGTGAACTGAACTGAAATGGTTGGCTGGTTTGCTACTGCTACATCCTGCCTTTCCTTCAGGAACTCAAAGCAGCATAATAGCACTTCCTCCTCCCATTTTTCTCCCACAGCAACGATCCTGCAAGGCAGGTTTAAGCTGAGGGAGAGTGACTGGACCAAAGTCACCGAGGAAGGCATTAACTACATCGGTGCCATGTCTCCCTAGGAGAAACAGTACTGATGTAGTTCACATCCTCCATGATTCTTTTATACAGACGGTATTAAATTCAGCCTAAACTGAAAAAGGAGGTAAGTCCCACTGACTTCAGATGGAAGTATTTCCAAGCAAATAGAAACAAGATCCTGAGCATGCTTAGGAATAAGTTATGTATTGCATTAGTAATTTGTCAATTGCATCACACTTGCCTTCTTCCTTCTTTTTCTGTTACCTATAGCATTAAGCACTACACACTGGGAGCCATACTGTGTATTCTTATCACACAAAGTCTAAAAAAAATTATCTCTTATATTTTAAACATTACTGCAAGTCCTTGAAACCCCAGTTGATTTTCTGCCAGCTATCCCCTTAACCAAAGCTTAGCAAATAATTTCTCCTGCTGAAATAACTCAGCAACGTGTTTGAAATTCAGATACAGGCTTGTTTTTCTGTTGAAATGGCGTCATGGCAAATGAAGAGGGGATTAAATTTCACTTCAATCAGCTCAGGCCCAATCCAATAGGGAACGGGGTCCCAGTGGAAAATAGGCACAGAGTTCCTTGGCTTCCTGATTTGAATCACTTTGTTTTCCTTCCAGATAGAAGGGGGTAAAGGCGGGGTGGGGCGGGGGGAGGAAGAGAGAGGGGAAAAAAGGGAAATATAGAAGGGGGAGGAGATAGAATCTGGCCTCAAATTAAACATTTCCCCTTTAAGTTGGGCTTTTGAATAGGGCTCAGAGGAAAGAGCTGGAATATTGTAATACCAGATACTGAGGACTAAATGAGAGGCCAGGACGTTTGCTTTGGGGGGAAGATAGAGATGTGGGGGAAGAGAAACCAGAGCATGAGTGACAGGGTGAAAACAGAATATGCAGCCCCAAAGAAGGAGGAGATTTGCTGCGTTTGATCTGAGTCATTGAAACTTACTGATGAGTTCCGCTGGGACCTTCTCATTTCAACTAATTCTGGTGGGAAAAGAGGCAGGTGACTTTAGGAACAGACACAGCATCTTGTCCTAGCAAAAGCCAGCTCTGGTGTAATGTTTCTCTCTCATACTGAGGCCCTCTGAAGTAATCCCACCGGCTAGTGTTGTATTTTGCTCCTTATTACAGCAATAGTCAACTCTGGCTCAATGTGCCCCCTGTCTATCCTACGGCGAGCAAGACGTGTCAGACCTTCATTATCATTCATTCCCACGTGTAACCACACCCACGCATACACACACCTGTTCTCATGTGCTGTGTCTTTCTGATTTCTCACCATAGTTTGCCCTTTCCCTTGTCAGAAACTCTGGTTTCATGCTTAGTAGAGTGTACACCATCGGTGCATCCGCTGTCTGTGGTTCCTTGCCTTCCTTTATAACTGGGACTGCATCCTATCTACACAACACTCACTTTCATGATGGGACTGCTCAGGCTAAGTGTAAGGCCAGCCCTTCCTTGAGCTGGGGAGAGATAACAAACTTAAGGAATCATGGAAGGATGGCACCCTGGTATTCAGTTTGTTGTTGTTGTTGTTGTTACTACTAGGATAAGCATAGATTTTGGAGTCCGGCAGAATTTGTATTCAAGTGCCCGAGTAACATGCCTTGGTCTGGGTGCTCTGCATCTTCATTTGGACAGATATAAAAAGGTAGCAATTCCCTCAGATCAAATGCCGCTCCTGCAGACTACATGGATAAGTCCAAGTGAGGATTTTTTTTTTTTAAACCATACAGAATTAATTTGCCATTGCCTCCTTTTTTTGACATCTCAGTCTAGCCTAGGCCCTGGTTAGTTCCTGATGGGCTCTTATCCAAATACCAAGCAAGTCTGACTGTACTTAGCTTTTTTAGATCAGCCAGCTGTACTAGACTGTGCCACCTGCTACTTCAGATGAATGGGAGGATGCTATTGGCTGTTCTGCCTTAAGCAGCAAAACGTCTGGGGCCGACTCTATACAAGCAGGCCCCTGTGGTTTTCTTTTCCCATTTCAATCATACCTGTTAGTTCACAAAGTGCCTTCAAGGTACCCAGTTGTTTCAGAATAACCTTAGACAGGAATTGATGGCCGGGGGTGTGTGTAGAAAGCAGGACCCAGGACTGGCCCTATCCTGAGAGAACATGTTTTGTCAAAGAAAGTGGGCCTGGCCTTAGTTATTCCATTTCTCCTTGCTTTTGTGCCAAGCAGGTGGAAAGTGTTTGCAGGATTTTTCCTTTTAGTGCAAAAACAACTTAGCTGGTCTTAGTACTATGTACCTTAACGGAGATGAGTGTGTCTGGGGAGGGTGAGTACTTCATTGCTGTCTTGGTAGGAAAGAAACTTGGATTGACCCTGGCAACAGCAGTCATCTGTGGTTCTTATTTTTCTACTTCTATGCCCCAGGGAAAAAGTATTGCACAACCCAGTCACCATCTAAGTGCGTTCTGAGAGAAGTGTCAGGACAATATGCAAATAGCCCTTCAGACTGGGCTCCACTGGAATCCTAGCAAAGAATATATCTTCTTTTGAAACTCAATTTCTTATGCATTTTCACCCCCAAGGTAATAGATATTACCAAGTACAGCATTTTGAGAAATAAGGGAAACAATAATTCCCAAGAAATTGTTCGCTACCTTTGTTTTACATCCAAGATGTTCATATTGCAACTCACCTTTCCAGGGCAGACATCAAGGAGAATGTTTAGGAAGGGAGGAAATCAGGAGCTTGGTGTCCCAGTCTGTACAGCCTCTCCAGATAATGAAGCCTCTGAAAAAGACACGTGCATTTAAAGCATTTCTGAATAAATGTGGCGTTTCCAATAGCTATGGAATTGTCATTTTGAAATAAGACATTTTTTCCACTTTTCTTTTTTTTTTGTAATCATTTTCTTAGATGGGCCATAAGTTCTAAACCATAGAAGAAAGAGATGTTTCTGATGCAAATGAAATTGGGGGCACAGAGTGGGGGGAGGAGGAGTGTCTCTACAATAGGCACACATTTCTGCAGAGAATGTTTGTGATCTTTATTAAGACTGAGAGCCCATTCATAGCCAAATGAATACATACCACTTTTGCACATGTCTCCTAGGAAATACTACAAGAGTTTGAAGGAGAGCTCTCTATAGGGTTGCCAGCTTTTTCAATCACCTTCTGGCAACTTAATCAGCAGGAAATGACAGGTGAAGTTTATCATAGGACGGAAGTAAATGCCATCCCAATGCTATCCACAGGACAGGGAGAAAGACAGGCAAGATGGCAGACATACATGTGCAAAACTGACAGGGCTCATATTGTGACTCCACGTGCACCATTTTGCCTGTTTTCACACATGGACACATCACAGATTACACTGTGCTACTTTCTTCAGGGCAAAGTGCATTTAAAATCACAGTTACAACTGAAAAGTTGATGTCCCTACCTCTGGTCTGTGAATATCACTTAGAGTTGGTCATGACTGAAATGGCATATAAACCTATGTAAATAAATATGGTGAATGCACATAGGCCACAGCTAGCCATAATTTCCCCAGATTTTATCATCTTAGGTGTATTTACTGATACTATTTTTCTCAAAGTTTAGTATTTGAAGACAATAACTATCTGCCTTGATAGAAAATGCCCAGCTGAGACTCCACATGGACAGGGGATCAAGGCTGGGCAACCTTTTTCCCTTCTGAATATTGGTGCTCCCCAGTTCAGAAACACTGCCTGAAATCTTTTGACAATTCTCATGAGATATTGATGAACTCACTCTAGGAACCCATGAGATCTTGCTCAAGAATGCCCAAATGGTGTGATTTTGTTACCTCTTGAGATGTCTATTTTTTAAAAATAATAATTTTAATTGATTTGGGCTGGTGTACTGCTACTTGGGAAGACCACAGATTTTGGAACTTGTATACAACTTTTTACTGGGTTTTTCACTAGAGATAGAGAAAGCTTTAAGTGCATTTAGTTGCTCCTACATAAAGAGGACAGTGAGAACAATGACAAGGAGATGGTGGTAATATGCCTGTTTCTGCTTCCTCCATGTATATGTAGGTCCCACCTACATTTAAAGTACCTGAAGAGAGCCTGTGAGTGATGATAGCAGCATGTTTGTTCCCCACCTGAAGTCATGTATGTGAACAGAGAGATACACAAATAAATGTCAAGTGTCTCTGCTCCTGTCAACCCTTCAAGGTAGGCCAGGTCAAGAAACAGACACTGCAGGGATTCCAGCAATGCTGCTTTATTGTTGTAGGGTATATTAACAGAATCTTTTTTAAAAAATTAAAACTTTTATTGTGATATATAAAAAGCACAGTTAAAATACAAATCGAAAAGTATAGCGAAGAAAGAAGAAAGAACTAAAAGAAAAAGACAAAAAACTAAAATAGTGAAAATAGATAGAAAGATAAACCAGAAAATGACTTCTGACAGTCTCCAATACAGATACAAATACAAATTTTTAAAAAGTTAATCTCTTACCACTATGTAATCCAAATTCACATTATTTCTATCAGCACAAACCATCTAATCATTAAATCCCACAATCAAAGCTTCATTTTTTTTCCCGCTCAAAGACGTAATCTAAGAAGGGTTGCCATGACGAGACAAATTTAGAAACAGTATTATCTCTTATTAACACTGTTAATTTCGCCATTTGAGCCAAGTCCATTAATTTAATAATCCATTCTTCCACTGTAGGTATTTGTGAATCCTTCCATCTTTGCGCATATAACAGTCTTGCAGCTGTGATCATATATAAAAGCAAGCTTCCATGTTGTTTCTCCAGTCCTTTCTCCATCAAACCCAATAGGAACAGTTCTGATTTTTTTTTTTTTGAATGCTCACTTTAAGAATCTTTTGAATAACAATACATATCTGATCCCAAAATTTTTTAGCCTTTTCACAAGTCCACCAAAGATGATAAAAGGTTCCTTCTCCCTGCAAACATTTCCAACAAACATTTGTTATGCCAGTATACATTTTTGATAACTTATCAGGAGTTAAATACCAACGATACATCATTTTATAAAAATTTTCTTTTAAATTATAATTCAACGTAAATTTCAAACCTTTGTTCCACATATTTTCCCATTGTTACAACATGATATTATATCCAAAGTTTTTAGTCCATTTAATCATACATTCCTTGACTTATTCATCTTCTAGATTCATCTGTAACATCTTATACATTTTAGCAATAACATGTTCATCATTTGTACAAAGTTGAGTCTCAAAATAAGATGTTTCATTAGCAAATCTATAATTCTTTTTGTCCAACTTAAAACATTCAAACAATTGCATATGAGTAAACCAATGACATATAAAACCTTTGGATTCTAACTGTTCTCTTGTTTTAAAACTTGGTTCACCCTCCTCAAAATTTAACAGGTCTTTATGTTTTAACCACTTCATTTCTCCCACATTTTCTCATCTAGTAAATGCTTCCTGAGATGACAACCACAAAGGTACATTAGGAGACAGTCTTATCTTACCTTTATTCCAGATCCGCAGTAAGGCATTCCTAATATAGTGGTTTTTAAAATCCTTATTAACTTTAACTTTATCATACCACACATAGGCATGCCACCCAAATCTTAATTCATGACCTTCAAGTTGTAATAATTCTTTATTCTCCAAGGTTATCCACTCCTTCATCCAAAGCAGACAACAAGCATCAAAAATATATTAACAAATCTTGATTTGACTGATTGATTGAGTGAGTGATTATGTGCCATCAAGTTGGTGTTGACACTTAGCAACCACGTAGAGTGAAAGCCTGTTCAAAATCTTCACTGCTTCCTTTTTAAGGACAACAAAATCTGAGAAAGAGACTCAGAAGGCTGTTCTGAGTCTCTTTCTCATGCTTTCTGCCATCCCAAGGCTGCGCAACCATTTTACCTCTCCTGCCTCCTCTCAAGGCCAGAGCTGAATTTCTCTACAATTCTAGAACCACATCTAGAGGCTGCCATAGGATCCTTCGACACACAAGGGCAGTGCTCCTCTGAGATTCACACCATCTTTGTGTTTCTCCACAGTGCCACAGAGCTTCTGGCAGTCTTTTCACACCATGCTGCTTCACTTCAGAACTTAATCAGCTCAGCTGATGCTCCAGGGAAATGCAGCAAAGTGAGATTTGCTGTATTTCCTCAGTAGCCATGCAATAGATGGCTCTCCTTTGGAAGGAACTCGCCCCTTCATCCTGTGCTCTGGGACTTCCCTTAAGCAAAGTCAGTGCCTTGCCATCATTCCTTCATATTATCCCCACCCCAATATGTCTGGATTCACTATGGAGTCACTTGCACAGAGGCTGATTTTTCAGAAACGTTTTTCCTTGTCAAAAAAAGGCAAATGCAACCAGAACAAGAAAAGGAGCGTAACACTGACTACCTGTCATTTTTGATCCATCTGGAAGAAATGTTGGTTGATTCAGCAGGAGGAAGACATGAACATTGGTGGAGTGTGAAAGTGTGGATAATGATTTAGGGAGTGAAACTGATGGGTTTGCCTATTGACATGCTCCCCACATAAATATTCCTACAGATGGTTGGTCTTCCTGGATGATCGGAAGGTAGATCACAAATGTTGCATGTAGGAAATTCCAGGTTCAATTCCCAGCATTTCTAGTTAAAAGAACTTCAGGTAATAGGACTGGAGAATCTATGCCACTCTGAATCCCAGTAGACACTTTCAGGCTAGATGGACCAAAGACTTGATTGAGAATAAAGACCAGTGTGATAGATTATGGTCCACAACCTTCAATAAAGGGCCATATATCCTGAGGTGGATTGATTTGGGCTGACTCTACATAGGTTCTTAAAGGAAATCAACTCTGATTGCTCATTGGAAGGATTGATAATGAAGCTCAAGCTCAGATACTTTGGTCACCTAATGCGAAGAGAGGACTCTTTGGAAAAGACCCTGATGCTGGGAAAGATGGAAGGCAAAAGGAGAAGAGGACGGCAGAGGATGAGATGGCTAGATAGCATCACTGAAGCAATGAGCATGAAATTGAGCAAACTCAGGGAGGCAGTGAAAGATAGGAAGGCCTGGCGCAATATGGTTCATGGGGTCACGAAGAGTCGGACACGACTTAACGACTGAACAACAACAACAACTACATAGGTACAGTAGGTAGGTGGGTAGGCAGGTAAGTAGATAATCAGCAACTGACTGGTGAATGGGCAGGATCTACACTGCTATCATCCCATCAGATACAACCTAAGGAATGATCATATACTGTAATATTTTGTAAGCCATAACAATGCGGCCTTCCCAATCTCAAATTTTAAGTCTCGGCATTCCCCAGCCACTGAGGCCAGGGATATAAATGATGAAGAAAGCAGAGACACCAGATTTCTATTCTTGGTTATTGTACAACATATGCATGCGGACAAAGAGGTGAGTCCCAGGAAATTCAATAAAATTGGATTCCTACTTGCACGGCCAGCAAATGAAAATAGATCAGTATGTTTTTTTGGAAGTTAAGTCCTACTGACTCCAATAGGGAGCAGCATCTGACCAACTCTGACTGGCCTCAGAATCTGGGGTTGGGGGCAGTTTCGAGTCAGTTTTTGTCTCCTGGAGAGTGCTAGACCAGTCCCTGTGGTTTTATTGGCAAGGTTTCTCAGAAATGGCTTGCCATTGCCTGCTTCCTAGGGCTGAGAGAGAGGGATTGGCCCAAGGTCACCCTGCTGGCTTTGTGCCTAAGGTGGGACTAGAACTCAAAGTCCCCCGGTTTCTAGCCTGGTGCCTTTATCTACTAAATCAGACTGGCCTCTGGCCTCAGAAGCTAGTTAGTTAATAATTGGATGAGAGACCACCAGAAAATCCCAGGGTTATCATTTGTAACTAGTTTGGGAAGTAAAAAACTATCAAGAAGACAGTGGCAAACCACTTTTATATTGTTGCCAAGGAAATTGTGTGGTGGTATCTGTTGAAAAGCAGGAGTCAACCTCAATGTGAAAACATCTTTACTTTTTCTGGAGTCAACGGGGCTTCTTTCCAAGTAAACAGGGCATAGGAATGCAATTCTGAAGTAGATTTGAGAGGGCTTTTTATAATACCACTTTCTCTGTGAAGCAGATACCAGGCAGAAAGAAGTAATAAAATAATAAATCTGAAAATACCTCAAGTAAACATGTCCATGCAGACAAGTTTGCCTTCAGAGCCTGTGATAAAGCAGATAATGATGGGAGGGACTGTTCTATGGGAGGCTGTTTTATATTTTAATTATGATGATCAAAGAGGTCACCTCTCTTCTTCCAGTCACTGAATGTGTGTCAGTGGCAAGATCACAAGAAGGCCTCAGAGGCTGTGGGAAGCCCCTGAGCAGGTTCATATGGGAAGAGATGAATTCAGAAATTGTCTCTGATCCCAGGATGTTAAAAGCTAAAGCCAGAAGCTGAAGTTGAACAAACTAGAAGGCAGTAAAGTTGGCACTAGACCAACATGGTGCATTCTGCCACTGGCAGACCACAGTCAGATGGACATCACAAGCTGGATGAATAGAAGTCTCCAGGGTAGCTCCACAGAGAGTGCATTACAGTAATTGGCCGGAGCATGAATGGCTAAGACCTGGACTTACTTCTTCAGGAAAAGGCCATTTTTCTATATCCAGTTGTTACCTTCGATTGCCAGTTGGATTAAGAAATGTTATCAATGTCTTAATAAAGCATGAAGACTGTGAAAAGAAATGCGTGGATGTACATGGGTCATCTATTTATCTATCCGAACAAGCGCAAAGTTACTGAGAGGTGTCTAATGAACTCAGAGGAGACTATGAATAATTCATGTACATATATATCCACTTAACAAGCAAATTCGTTAATAAGCCAACCACCTGTTGCTTGCCCAGCAGAAACAGAAAACACCTGGTTCTGTTCATGGTTTGATAAGCCAATATGTTTAATCTCCAGATCCTCTCCCAGCATTTTGCCTCAGATAACTGAAGTACAGACTCTGAGACCCTCTGCTCCAGCCACACTAGTAATAGTGACAGAGCTTTGATGTCCCCCTCATTCAACAGAATGTTGTTTAGTTCAAAGCCGAGAACAGAGGCACTTCTTTGCTTTTAAATTATTAGCTCCCTAAGTCTTCTATAATGATATAGTTTGACTGAAGTGTGCAGTTTATTAACTACATAAAGATGATATTATTAGAGTGGAGAAAGGCAGCTAAAAGTTTTGCCTTTCAGTTCAGCAGCAGGGGTTTTAAATACTTTGATCTCAATCGATGCTAAATGTCTTTGTGTGAGAGAAAGAGAGAGCGCGTGCACGAAGCTGAAATTACTTTTGGCACAAATACTGCATCAATTATTTAACTCTTTTTCTTACAAATTAAAGTCTTCAACTTGTCCCCTAATTCCTGCTTTAGTTTCCTTCCCCGCCTGCTTTTGGTAGACTGGTGGGAGGAGTACAAAGTGGAAGACATCTTGGGATAAGGGCTAATTGTATCCAGGCTGACCTCCTCCAGTTCTTGGCAGAGGACAGCATGCTCTGGTTTGAGGTGTGCTTTGAGGATGGGTGAATATTAGCAGACCTCTCCATACAGTGACAGCTGAACCTGCCAATGAAAAACAGACTCCACATTGCTACTGTTTTTCTTCCCAGCAACTCTTTCAGTCCACCTCATAGTCATCTTCACTGCTGCCAAGCTGGACACTGAAAGCATGGCGTGTGTTGAGCAGTGGCCTCTCCAGCTGACCAATGACAGAGCACCAAAATTGGTACCCAGCTGGTACCGCAACCCCCCTCCATGTCATTTCTCCATGTTCTGCCTGCAACTGGAGCAATTCCTGAAAAAGGGAAGTCTCAAGCCACTCCTTGGCTCAACATAAAAGCCAGACAAAAGGATAGCTGGATATCTCCCCTGCAGGGGATCCAGGGGTAGCTGGCAAGAGGGACACGTCTTCTCATGGCAAGAGCAGTTGGCTTAGTTTCCTGCATGTTTCAGAAAAACAGGTCAGCCAAAAGGCAGTAAGTTTTCTCTCCATCAGCCCGGTTGGAACATTTGAGAACAGGGAGGCTGTTATGTCTATGTGCCAAGCTACATAAAAAAGGGCAGCACAATAAAACATGGTAACAGATGCAAGTTCCTCCAAGCCATAAGGCCCAGTTGATCTTTGATTAAGGTAGAACTGCATCTCCTTTCTGACAGCCCGGAAGGCAGGGAGTTAAATCTCACCAAAGAAAAGGCTCTTTACGGTGAATTCCTTCTATTAAAAGTTTGGAAGTTGCCTTGGAAATTGTAAAGCCAATCTATCTTTTCCCCATTGTTTCCTGTCCAACTCTGTACCAGGATTGTGCAGCATTTTAAAAAAGGCTTAGGGCACATTCACACCCACAGGCAGTGCTCCTGAGCACACACATCAGCCGGCCTGATTCTGTGCGTTAAGTTATAAGCCATGAAATGGCCCTCCCTGGTCACTGGGCTTGCCACAACTACACATTTCTTTTCTCCCATCTCCCAAATAATGAGCTTGCCTTTGCAAATGATACTGCTGCAGATATTACTTATTCATGCGTGGTCACTGAACTGAGTGGGAGGATAGTACAAGCTTCGGCGTAGCCAAAAGCTTTTCTGCCAGCAGGTCCTCCACTTTGGATCTAGGAATTAGGTAGGAGTACGCTGGTTGTTGCTTGCTTTTGCATCTGCTACTTTAACAGTGGGCTACTTTTCATGAAACTGTTTGCAAGGAGTTATGATTTTCCTCTGTAACCTACAGTATATATCCCTGCCACATAATACTGCCTTATCAGAATAGCCTGAGTGATTCAGCTACTGGACTGAACTCATTATGCCAATGATTCCCTGCCAAGAACTTTAGGCTTATGAAGAGTAAGGGAACACGTTTGAAAAATTATCCAGTCTGCTTTCCTGCATAAATCTCCACATAGTGAAAGAGATGGTAAAGGAGACATTCATTCTAGGGCATGTTTTCTAGGGCTTAGCAGTAGCAACATCTTTCCAAACTCATAAACGTTTTAAGATGAGACTGAGAGCCCCTTCCTTCTAGGTTAAAAAGCAATAGGGGTGTTGCTTCTCATGATATTTATGCCTGTGCACCCCACTTCTGAGAAGGGAAGAGTTTCAGGAATCCTGGCATTTGCCCAGGCTTAGGTGTATTGGCAGGTAATCATTGGAAATTTGTGATGTTTCTGGATAGGCTTATTTGCCCGGAGATACAGCCTGGGAATAAAATGAGGTGTGTACAACATTAATACTGCTATCCAGTCTGGTCCTCCTCAGGTTTTTTTTGGGAAGCACCTAATTCCATTCGGTTCTCTGCAGAAAGCCAATTCAGCTCTCACCAGTTTTTCCTCAGCTTGCATGACAGAAAGAGCAAAGTCACCATGAGCACAGTTACATCTCCCCTCGTTATGAAGACGGACTCCGATAACTCCCTGTATTTGCTGTTCATATTTGTTGTCATTATTCCTAACTTTTCATTTTAGGGAACAGGTGACAATATTATTTTAGCTTTATTGCATTGTCTATTAATGTACTGGAAGTCACTGTAATTATTTTCAGCTGAAAAGGCTGTCTTTAAATGAGCTGAAATTAACTTGACCCTACCAGAACCCCTGCCTCCATCCAATATCCCTTCACGCATACACAGATATGCATGATTTAAATATGTATATGCACTGATATGTACACAGTTATGTATGATAAAATTTTTTTACAAAACCACAGAAAGTTTTTGTCACAGATCTCCTGCATATCATCTGGAATTTCTCTCCTCTAAATATATCTTTAAGTTCTTTAAAAAGCTTCTTAATTGCTGTGGCATAGGTGCAGATATGTACAATAATGAGATGAACTAAGGCTATAACTATGTAGAGATTATTATTTCTGTGGAGCAAAGGGAGTGATTTTTCCCTAAATGTACATTAGACCCACAGCAGGGTTTGTACTTGATAACTATCTGAACAACCCTGGTTTGGTATAAGCATGTAACCTTACAAGGAGACTTTATTTGATAAGTTTGTCAAATTGCAGGGGCTTTGCCCACTCCTGTGATTTATTATTACGATGGCAATGCCTAGAAGACTTGGCTGATCTTGAAAAGCTAAGCAAAGTCAGACTTGGTTAATACTCGGATGGAAGATTACTTGAAGTGGGAAAAAAAAATATTACCGTGATGGAGGATGTCATCTCTTTGAGAGATGCTGCTGCCTACAAGTCAGTTAACCAGACTGAACCACAGGCAGCTTTACTTCTTGCCTATTTCACTCCTCTAAAAGATGGGGCCTTGTGCCTGATAGCAGGAGGAAGTCTGGATTTAAACTTCAGCACTACCGTCAGTTCTTCCTCTGCAAACAATTAATCAGCATTATCACCAACAGGTAGTTCTGGACCCAGGATTTAATAATCTAATGGTGATATGGGCAGAGAGTTTTAGCTTGTAATTGGTGTCACAGCATGATAAATCAGACTTTTGAGCTTCAGACCTCTGCCCTAAAGTCCTACCCTCAGAGCATCATAATTATTTGATCAGAGTTATATATAAACAAGCTTGACTATTGCCTGTTGGTTCAAAGTACAACGATATGAAAAATGAAGTCATATCCTACCTAATGAAAGCTTTTCAGGCCTACTCTGAAATCTCTGGCAAGCTGTTTGAGAAGCAGTAACAATCTATATGCTTTGCATAGAGGAGGTTTCAGATTCAATTCCACATTAAGATGTTTCTGCTAAAAAAACGTTTCCAGTCTTGGAAAGCAATTGCTAGTCAGAGTAGACAATCCTGAGCTGGATGAAATAATTATCTGATATAAATCAGTTTTATATTTTCATGTTGCCTCTGTAGAGTTCAAAATTCATCATATTATCGTAAATAGTCCACTGTTGTTTTTCAACATGGGTGGATACATTTTGCCAGTCAGAGAGCACATTTTTTAAAAATGTTTTGGGTACTGAGAGCCACAAAAGAAAGATTGATGATGCAATGTGATGAAGTCATACTAGTAGGCAAAGCCTAGGATTTTGAGGATTATTCAGAGATTGGTAAATTGCTTTGTGGTGTATTAGTGACAGTTTTAAGGGACAGTTGCTTTTTTTTTCTTCTTCAAAGAAAATCTGTTTTTCAAAGTTGTTTTCTTCCCAGATGCATCTTTGCTGTTGAGTTTTCTGCCAAATTTTGACAGTGTGATTTGGGCCTGCAAAAAACGGAAAAAAAAGTTTGTTGGGGAGCTGCAGATTGCCCATGCATTTGACAGGGTGTGGTTAATCAACCTCTTTCTATTTTCTTCCAGATGAATTAGATAATAATGCCAGTGATCAGTTACCAACAAGCCTACTGATTACTGTTGATAGAAATGTTAATGCTATACATGTGAAAGACAACAGTTTGGGGAAGTGTAATTGGAGCAATTCTTATAATTTGTGGATAGGTACAGGGGAGTGAGAAACCAAGTAGCCTTCATATTAGAACCCTCTATGTCAGGGGTTCTTAATCTTTTTGTGGCATACACAGTCTGGTGAAAGCATGGAAAAATAAGTGCATAAAATAAAATAGTGAAAATAACCAACTGCCCCCAACTCTGTCATTTTCCTGACAGAGAACAAAAAAGAAGTGAGGAAAAAGACAATACAAAAATTCTATCACTACCAGAGTCAGACAAATTCATTTTTATTTGTAACATTAAAAGCTAACATACTTGAAACAGGTAAAGGAAATAAGTTTGATTCTTAGGAAATCAATCATTGCACTAGAAAATCTGTTTATCAGGAAAACACTCCATTGAAAGCATCCTTTTCTGAAACAGGTACATTCATGCATGCTAAAACTTACTTATATAGCAATATAATGTAACGTTTGGTTAAATCAGTTGACAAGGGCAACAAAGGAGTTATCAGTCTTCAGAGTCAGTCAAACAGAGCACTGACTAGTGTCTGGGCTAAGTTATTTGAGGTACTGTCTATGTCCCATGGTTTCTGCCTGTCCAGTAAGATCAGGCAGAGTTGTTGTACTTTAGGTCCCTTCAATCAAACAATGTCACCTATGGGGACCTAGGAAGCGTGTCTTCTCTGTCGCAGCATCTGTCTTCTGGAACTATATCCCCCCAGAACTTTGTGTGGCTCTCACCCTATGATGTAATGATGTAAAGTTGTACATCCAGGCCTTCAGGCAGGGTGGCTGTGGAGCCCTACTGGTGTTTTGTGGGATATTTTTGTCCGAATGCTCTAGTTCCTTTTTATTGTTTTGCTGTTTGAAGTTGTGAGCCACCAAGTGTCAGACAGATTCCCAATGCAACCAATAAATAAATAAATAACCAGGGGCTGCACACCGGAAAATGGTTCATGCAAGGGCAAAGACGTCTATACACCGGGACAACAAAAAACTATTTAACTGAATTTTTTAACTTTAATTAATTACTTTTAATGAATTGAATTATTTTCTCTTCTATCACATTAAATATTATGGTAAATTGGTAATTTTTGGATGGGGGCTGCACTCAGAGTTTTGGCAGGGGGCATATGCCACCCTGGCCTTGAAGACTATCCACCTCTCTTCTATTCGAACAGACCCCAACATTTCCACCAATGCCTGAGTAGCCTGTTGTTTGTCTTCTCTAGTTCAAACTCTTTTTTATATTATAGCTAATTTTCTAATGTTCACTACTGGAAAACATTTCTACTTGTATGTACATGTATTTAGGAATTCAGCCATTAGGGTATTTCCTCATTGCTGAGTTGAAGTAGTCTCCCCACATCCTTTACTCAGCCAAAACTATACCAATATTGGTTGCCCCCCTTGCTGACCCTTATTTTTTCTGTTCCAACTCATGGCAACCACCCAACTTCCTTCTAAAGTAAGGGGTGTCAAAACCTAACAGATTTTCTACACCTTCATGCTGCCTTTAGGTAGCATTGGAATAAAAGAGAAAATATTATTTTAATACTAATACAGCTAAAGATGTCTTAACCCTGTCTCTCCTGGCTGGGGAAGAGATGAAAGCAAGATGATGTTGCTGACGTGCATTGGTGCCATAGTGAGGTGCAATTGGAAAATGCCCTATGTGTGGCTTCTACGTGATTTCACCTAACCCAGGTGCCCAATGATGTTCCACTATTGAAGTTAGAAAGTTGTTAACTTGATAGCAGAGCATTAGGAGGTGCATATAAAATTGTTGGCCCTTCTAAAGGAAAAAACAGTATATAATAAATCCAGATACAAAATACAAAAGTTCCAAAAGACTGATCAAATATAAGAATTTCCTGGTATATATTTAAAGCAGTTAAGCATTACGAAGAAGCCAGTACATGATAGGGCCAATTTGCCAAGACAGTAAATGCTGGACAAGAGGCATTGAATATTGAAATAAAAATGTTTGTTCGATCATTATACCTCACCCAAGTGGTTTTGACCCTGGGTGGCACTATTTTATTTTATTTTATTATTTTGTGGCATATTTTGGTATTAAGTCTCTTGTCAACTACCTGATATTCTAGGATGGAGGGTGGGATCCAAGGTCCCCTCCAACCCTATGATTCTATGATTAAAAAATACTTTATTTAAATAAAACCAATAAATAAAAAACTGTTAATCATTCCAAAGAATTCTTATTAATAGCATTATGGATAGATCAAATGGTAAGTGATTAATACCTGCCAACTCAGGCCCAGGAAAAATTACTCATTTCTAAGTGGCTCACATCTTAATAGCTTCAAAGTCTTCTTATCCAGCTTGTCCTTCTTCGGTCAGAGTTTCCCATGGGCAGATCACTT